>VZTD01003967.1:509001-595581 GCA_013397725.1 Rhagologus leucostigma
GGCTCCGCTCGGCGCTGGGGACTCGCGGCTTCGCGTCGCAGCTGCAGACGCCCCTTTGCGGGAAGCTTTGCTCAAGCAGCGCTAATGACTGCATTGCCTGCTATTCTGGGTAGAAAAAAGAACAATTTCTTTACTAATTCCTTTACCTCAGAGTGGTCACCGAGGTTGGCTGTGATACGTATGAGAGGTAGCATAGACAGAAGTTGCAACTTCTGCCTTTCAATGTGATGGTAAGTTAGTTTTAGGTTGCTTAACGCTTCTGAGCACAGCTTCATCTTTACACTGCTGTTGCAAATTTAAGCTGATCTCCGAGATGAGAGCAAAGAGTTAGAAGAGTGGAAGTAAGGCAGAGGAGAAGACAGGTGGGAGGGATGACAACAGGTGGATTTTTAGTGTCCTGTCTCTATTGTTCAGCATGTAGGCAATGCTGATGGGGGTGACAGCAGAGTTTTTCTGTTTCTCTTTATTGCTTCTTGTTGGGACACCTTTTCAGTGTGGTGCAAGGCCGTGGTGGTACCATGGTGGCTTGTACTTGTCAAGGAGGTGGGAATGGTGATTCGCATGAAGGCTCCCTCAGTGATCAGTCTGCCCGTCAGCAGTGTCCCTCCCCAGTGATACAACACCCAAAGAGAGTTCAGTCTCGCTGGGTTATGTTCAGGACACTGACACACCAATATACAAGCACTTCTGCATGTCTAGGGCCTTGAACAGCTTATGTTTTATATAAACTAAAACTATGGCTTACCTTAGGCTTTCTTGCATTTGCTACTTTACATGAGCTTTTTGGCCTACTGGTCAGATGCTTTGTAGAGAAGCTGAGCTGTTTTCTAATGTCATGTTGATGCAGGGTCACATCATCCCCTAAAGGAGACAACCCAGGTGCCCTGCCCTTTGCAGACAGATGCTTACCTGGGTTGGAAATAACAGATTTGTTTGGTAGGTTAAGATATAAAGAACTTTGCAGTCATTTATTACTGCATAGCACTGAGCAAGGGACATGCATATCTCAGTCAGATTGATTGTGTTCTTGGCCCTTTACCCTACTTTTGCCTATACCAGTGTCCAGCAGGAAAAAGAACAGAAGGATTTTGTCAGAAGATCCCTGCAGGCTATCACACTTCCTCTTCCCTCTTATTTACTGCAGTCAAATATTGAGTGCAGTGAATTGAACCCTGAGCTGTTGGGGCAGACTGGTTTAGCTGTGGAAGGGTTCCCTGGTTAAGAATAGAACAAAGGCCTTAATAGCAGCATTTAAATGTGTAGGCAGAAATAGCTGTGATGCATTTATATCCTGTTGAAAAGTCTCTGAGATTGTTTCCTTTCTCCTGTGGTAGTGCTGCTCCAACAGTCAGCCTTCTTTTCAGAGTCTGGCTTGCATTATGTTTGTTTTTGAAGAGGATAATCACTACATAGGCTATTTCCAGCTTTGGGGGCCTGCAGTTGCTTAATGAACCCAGTGTAGCAGATCAAGTGAGGTTTTGTTTGATTAAAGTGCATCTGCTGGAGGTCAGCAAACAGCCAGAACCACCTGATGGCTTTGTTAATTGTTGCTTGCTCTATTTCAGGGAAAGCTGACAGCAAGGGAACGAATTCTGCTGCTGTTGGACCCTGACAGTTTTGATGAATATGACATGTTTGTGGAACACAGATGTACTGACTTTGGGATGGACTCTAGTAAGAATAAGGTAGTTTTATTTCATGTAGCTCTTGTTTCAGTGTCCTCTGCTATGCAGCCAGCCCACTGGTTGAAAATGAGCTCTTCTGTTCACAAGTAATTTCTTCTGTTTGTTTTCTTTTTATGTATAATTTTGTTTTGTAAATTTGCTATAATTACTCTCAGTTTCCGTTTAACAACTTACAGAGTTTTCTGTTGTCTGAACTTGATGCCTTTTTTATAAGGTCACCTGTTTGGTTCAAATACCTTCCTGGGAATTGTCTTAGATTTGCATTTTAAACAGTAGAGGAGGCTGCAGAGCTTTGTTGGTGCAACTTTGTCAGTCAGGTCAGACATGAGGAACAAATCAGGGTTGATACTTCTGCCTCCCTATAGGTAGGATTAGAGTTATTGGATGAAAAAAGTCAGATCCATATTTATGCCTGCCAAACTACAGTCATAAAATCCTTTAGGGAGTTACAGTCTGATCTGGATGTTTGGAAGTCTCAGCATTTGTGCTGCTCTGTTAGCCAGCTGCACCCTGCTTGCTAAGGCTCTTTCCAGATACGTGGCTATGTATCCTAAACCAGCATGGTACAGGGAGTTACACAAACACAGGGAAAATCCATGGCTCCCCAAAGCCTCTTACTGTAACGGTGATGCCTGATAATGAGCTACCTGGGAAAAGTGTTCTGTTGTGGCTTGGTAGAAGGGACCAGTGAGCTGCTGGGATATCAGCGGCTGGTGCAGATGTGCCTGTTCACTGTGAATCTTCCTGTAGCCAAAGGCTGTTTGCTGTGGGTTGTGGTGCAGGGTGAGGAGCTGCTCTGTGTGTGCCGGGGGGTGCACACAGTGACTACAACTTCTGTTTGTGCAGTTCTTAAACCAGTTCATTGGGGTTTCAGTCCTTCAGGTTGCAGGACTGCAGCCTATGGATGAGGGAGGGGACAGCAGGGTTCCAGCAGGAGCGCTAGGAACGGCAAAGGTGAAGGATTTGTTTGTTGTGTCAGACAGGAGGCTGATGACACTTGGTGCTGTGAAGGAGGTTGTGTTAGACCTCCTCCCCTCTTGGGGAATAGCAGAGCAATCATCTTTTTTCCTCTAATTTTTTACTCTGTTCCCCAGCAAACTCAAGTAACTGCCAGGTTGCCTCTCACCCTGTTACTCCATGCTGCATCCCACACCACTGATAACAAATTGCTGTTTCTGAAAATAGGAGGAGCAGCAGAGTCCTGAGTGTGACAAGAGGGTTAATTTTTTCCCTTGTGCTTCAGAATTCACCCTTCAGTGAGCTGCCGATTGTGTTTACAGAGCACAGTTTCACAACAGATGACCTAACTGTGGCCACTGAGCTGGAATATTAGTTTAACACTGAATTTTTCAGAGTCCCTGGAACTTTCTGAGGGTGGGGTAGGACTTGTGCTCGCATCCAGGCCTCTCTGTGGGCTGCTGGGGCTCACCTGCATGTGGCAGTGGCTGAAGTACAGGTGTGCGCTGCTGTTCTGTGTGCCAGGGGCTGGGAGCAGTGCTGTGTGTGCAGCCTGAGAAAAGGCCCCAGACAGGTGTGACCTTCCTGACAACAGACCACTTGTGCATGAATGGCCCTTAGAGTGGGCCCTGCACCACACACTTCTCTTTTTTCTTTACTTTTTTTTTTTCTTTTTTAATACCAAACAACAAAAAGCACTTCAATGCCTAAATTCCCTTTTTTACTGACAGCCCAATAAAGTTCCTTTTCTACTGTTGTCTTGAAAAACTTCTATATATTTTCTTTACTAGAAAGTGAAACAATATAGATTAAGCACATTTTAAGACTCACGAGCTCCATTTCCTTGTCCGGTTCTTTCTTCCCTTATTTAAAGGGTGAAAAATGGGACGGGTCAAGTTCAAGCATTTGAGGTGACTGTAATTAAATTTTTTGACCTGTCCAGGGTTGTTTTTTATCCTGTATCAACACCTCAGAGGTTTGTGCACTCTGTCCCTTTCAAAAACATCAGCTAGTCCTGATAAAAGGTACATCCTATCTCTGAGGGCATGATTTGCCTTAACTCCGGATGTGCTAAATTTGAAGGGAAATTGCTAAGTTCACTGATCTTTACTCTAATACATAATGAATATTGCCTCTAGTTTTCCTTTTCAGGGCTGGGGAAAGACTTTGCAGAGCCCCCACTGCAAGCATGGAATATGAGACCTCCCAGGAGATCAGTCTTGGCTTTGTCTTAGTAGGAGTTTGTGGCAATTTTAGTGGACATAATTGTTGCTTTGATTTTTCTATCTATTATTTTCAGTTAATTTATCTGTTTTTAATGCAGTATCCTGGTGACAGTGTGGTGACTGGCCGTGGACAGATTAATGGGAGACTAGCTTATGTTTTCAGTCAGGTAAAGTTTTACTTGTTTTTAAATAGTGTGAACTTATCCTTTGAAGTAAGTGTGGCCATGTAGCAATGTACCTGTGGGAGGAAGCAGGGCACACTCAGACAAGAAGAAGCAAAAAAGCTTGTGATAGATAGGACATAAATAGATAAAATATACTTTTAATGTTACAATCTATTTTTTATATTAAACTAAAAGCATTTTAGAGGAAACATCTTAGGAAGAGACTTATCTTGGTTACTCATAACACTGTGAAAGAAAGGCTTTCTTTCAGACCATGAGTAAGTGCTGCTCTGTTCTGGACCACAGAGTAGCCTTTATTCCATTGCTCTCACGGCCAAAGTGGCTGTTGCTGTGTTACCTTGGAGCAAGGTGTGCACTCTGCCTTTTTTGTCTTGGATGCATGCTCCTTCCAAGGAGAGATACTGTTACATGAGCCTGAACATAAGAGAGGAGCCAAACACAAACCTTCATTTTAGAACACAAGTAGTGGGCAGTTTTTGTATTAGTAGAATTTAAGAGTGCCCCTTCATGATACACCTTTCCCTTTTTATATTTAAAGACCTTTTTCCCTCCAAATTGAGCTGCCTCCTGAGATGCTGAACCTTTTTGGTTCAACTGTTACTTATAGCCATGCTGTCTCTGTCCACAAAGCTTTTGGGGCTTCCTTGGGAGTAAGACTCGATGGGAATGCAGCAGGGAAGGAGTTGGCTCCGGGCTCTGTTTGTGCCAGTAAGGTGTCAATATCCCCTTTTTCTTCTGGATCAGTCCCAGGGCCTCGTGTTGCCTGTTAGAGATCTTTCTGCTTAGGCTTTTGGCTGACATAGTCCCTACAGCACCCCTGGAAGAATAATAACTCTCAGACATAACTCGTGAGTCTAGAATGGTGACATGTGTCCAGGTTTGTCGTTCCTCCTTGTAAAGGAGTCTTGGATTGAGCTGGGATGATCTGCAGGCTGCACTGAGGGAGTCAGTTGTTTTGAAGCAGCATACCAAATATGGAGCACTGTAGTATTATATTATCTACTGGCAATAATTGACAGCATTTTACTGAAATTATTCTTTCCCTAATCTGAAAATTTGCTTTACCTTCAGGATTTTACTGTATTTGGAGGAAGTTTATCTGGAGCTCATGCCCAGAAGATCTGCAAGGTAATATGGCACAGGAGAAAACCAAAAAAATTGCCATTTTTTCAGTCTGTTGTGATAATGACTTTGGAGAAAACATTTGGTGACTGACTTTAGTGGGCTCTGGCGTGTGCCATGCCTGAGAGAGGTGGCTCTGGAAACCTTTTGAGTGTGAGAGAGCTTTTCCAGGTAATACACACTTGGTTACATTAAGTTATGTTTTCTACTCTACTGCAAAGGATGAGAGACTTGCCAAGCACAAATATATATTAACTACTCATTGTCCACTGGAGAAATGAGGAATGAATTCAGAGAAACTTTTCCCTCTAAACAGTGTGCTGTGAAAGTGTGTAATATTTTAAAAAAGCAAATGTAACAAGTAAACAGCCTGAAGATAAACAGTTTTACAACTTGAGGGTCACCTTGATCCCGAAAGTTTCTCTTATCAGACACTTGTGGCTATTTATTCCTGTTTGTCTGCTTGTCTTGCTGGAAGAGTTTTTGAATCGCAGGACTGGGGAGACAAGAACTCTTTCATGCATGAGTGTTGAGTGGTGTGAGCTGGGAAATCTTCCTGAATTTTCTTGCTGTGGAATCAGAAACAAGAGTTTTGGTGCACAAGGCCCTTTATGCTGTGGAAATAACTACTCTTTGGCATAGGCTCCTCAGGAGTGAGTGGGTATAAAACTAGAAAACATGAAGACTTCGGGCTAGATAACAAATACTTGGTTTTACCAAGTCTTGATACTGAGAAGGACTTGAATTACCCTTTCACAGTGGAGCTTTATGGTGTCTGTACTGGGGAGGGATGGAATGGCACTGGAACGATGGGATGCTTTCTGGTGGGTTTTCTTTGATCTCTTCTTTCTAAAGCAGCAGGGGAAGTGCTGATCACAGAACCAGAAAAAATGTGGGTCCTTCCTTGTTGGTGCTGTTCTTGGTGGGCTCCAAAGCTGGAAGGCTCTGGGGGCATCAGTTGCTTTGGGGCTCAGTCTGTGATGTGTGTTTTAGGAAGAACTTGGAAAAGCCTTGGGAAAGAAAGTCCATATGTAAGTCCCTGGAAAACAGCAGAACGTGTCAGTGAATTCTAGGACTGTACAGAGGTGGTTACCACCAGCTCCTGTTTGGGCTGGAGTTTTGGGTCTCCTGAGATATCACTGACTTGAGTGGCACCAAGTGTGGTTTCTGTGTTTCTAGGCAATATAAAATTCAAGGTTGATGCTACAAGCACTCTGAAAGACGGAACTAGAACTGTGAAACACTTAGCAAGTTAAAGATTGTCTGAAATAATTTTATAACAATGATTGAAAGGGCAAGGAAAAGCAACTTCAAAATTCAAAATGGGGATTAACTTATGTTTTACAAAAAATTATTTAGAAACTAAAGCAGATCTTGATGTTAAAACAGGTCTTAACATAATGTGCCAGTGCTGTAGTGTTATGAAAATGGCAAACATTTTACTGGAATTCAATAATTGGGAATATTTTGTGCAAGCAATGTAAGGAATTCAGTCCTCCTACTTAAGCCTCTGTTGTAGTATTGTGTATAATCTTGAGGCAAATAACCAAAATGATCAGAGCCCTAGAAAACAGGATGTGGGACTGAATTGATGGTGTTTAGCCTAGAAACATGAAGAGGAATATGAAGACTGAAGGGAGATGCGAGGTACTTGAATGTTCACAAAGGTAAAGGCCAAGAATAGCTAATTGCTCTCCTTTACTGCTATCGAGAGAAATGTAATGTTTAAATTTCTGGAGGAAAGATTTAATTTAGTCTTCCCAAAGAAGTTCTAAGAAGGGTAATCAAGCATTAGAACATACAGCTTAGAGAGATTCCACAGCCACCACTGCAACAAACTTTGAGGAGCAGATGAGACATATTTGAGGGGATGTTTGAGGTTTGAGGTGCAGTTGAGTTGCTTTATGAACAGGGAGAAATTGTCCCTCTCCTGTGACCATGTCACTCACACTGCATTATCCAAACCCAGTGCTGAGTGTGGAGATGCATGGCTGGGAAGGCAGGTATTTTTTTTAGGGGATGTACGTTTTGGGGTTTAGAGTAGCTGGGTCAGTACTGAGGAGTTTGTGTTCATCACTAGATCATGGATCAAGCTGCCATGGTTGGAGCACCCGTGATTGGGCTGAATGACTCTGGAGGAGCCCGTATCCAGGAGGGAGTGGAGTCCTTGGCAGGCTATGCAGACATATTTTTGGTGAGTAGGCTGCTGGATGGACAGGGAGCTTGACATCCACAGAGGTGGGCAAAACATGCAAGTGGGCGTTTGTAAGTAAACGTTAAGGTTATCGTTCTGTTTCAGCCAATGGATAAAGCAGCATGTGAAACTCAGACCTTGGTTCTTTTCTTGGCTTTGGGCAAATGTACCTGTGTCTTAAACAAGGGTGATGCTGAGCTCTGTAAGGCTCTGTGATCCAGTGTGTAGTGAGAATGAAAGAACAGGCAATTTGCTTAATTGGAAGAAAACCCCAAGCAACTACTTAACTTCTTGATTTACACCTAAATTTTCAATTGTCTGTGCTGGGATATAATTTCTCTGAGCACTTCTCAGTTTGAGACAGGTTCAGACAGACTTGTCAGGTTTGAGACACACCATAGTTGAGTGAATTTCTTGGTTGTGATGCACTGTCAGCTTCCTTGTGTCTCTTCTGTAATACAGGTAGGTTATCAATTTCACACAGCAGTTATTTTCAATAGGGTTGATAAAAGGTGAAGGAAGAGGGACTTAAAGTAAATTGAGCACTGTGCACTGAAAGGAAACTTGAAAAGCTCAGATCAGAAGCAGTGAAGTGCCTGTTCTGTCAAGATGGGGGTTAGGGGGAAAATAAAATAGAGTTTTGGGGTGGAGGGGAAAGAAGGCATGCAAGCCAGAGAGGTTTCTGTTCAAAGAAGTGTGCGGGTCAGTGTTAACTTTACTGGTTGGGGATGCCCAGTGTTGATTGCACTGGTGAAAGTTTTATGTTCCTAGAGGATTTTTGTGGTTAATGGAAGAATTTTTCCCCTAGGCACACTGCTGCTCATTTTTTCACAGAAATGACATTATTTTGTATGCCTGCTAAAATACTTTGCATCAAAGTGCATGCACGGAACACTGTCCTTTCAGTAGGAAAGCAGGTGTGGGATGTCAGGTCAGTCAGATGCTGGCAGGTTTTGGGGTGGTGCAGTCTGGGAGGAACAGTTACAGAAGTCATTGTGACCCATTTGAGCACCAAGCAGCGTAAGTGGGTTTTTGGACAACACGCCGTTCGTGTTGGATGGCAGCCATTCACCTTTGTGTAAAACTCAAGCCAGTGCGGAAATCTGATTTTGAAAGAATCCCTCTCCCAGTTGGTCAGTAAAGCTTACTTCTACCTCTGAGCACAGTTCACCTACCCACTGAAATGTCAGGAACATCCACCCCTTCCCACTCCAGGCTCAGTGCAGCTTTTGCCCCTGCAGCATTTGTCGAGGTTGCTCATGTTACCTCCTTTGCAGTCATTGCATGCTAGAGGGAATCAACTGTATGGGAACAGAAAGGAGAAAAACAGAAATAACAAACTCATTTTGGTTCCCTTTGCATCAAGACATTCTCTCTAGATACTTGTCTGCCAGTAAATAAAACAGTCCTGTTTGTGGTGGTGAATTCTTGCAGAATCTGGGCGCAGATTTAAAGACGCACTTCTTTGGTAAAACCGGATTTGTTTTTTTCCTATTTCAGAGAAATGTTTTGTGTTCTGGGGTCGTTCCCCAAATCTCCCTCATCATGGGTCCTTGTGCTGGTGGAGCTGTGTATTCTCCTGCCTTAACTGATTTCACATTCATGGTGAAGGTAAGGATGTGTCCTGAGCTGCTGCTGGTGACACTGATCACACACGCTAAGTGACCATATGGGAATGGGTATTTTCTGAGATGATTTCCTGCTTTGGATTTTTATTTTGCATGAAAAGTTGAGAAAAACTTTCCCAAATAACTTGTGGACAATTGCGTTTTCAGTGGATTTTTAATGCAATGCAGCCTTTTAAAGAAATTTCTCCCCTGTTCTTATTTTGGGGGAAGTCTCTAGAGGCTGTGGCTGCCCCTTAGGTGCTTTTGCAGCTTGGCTCTGGCATTCACTGTTTCTGCTTTTCCCCTTCCCCCAGGACACATCCTACCTATTCATCACCGGGCCTGACGTGGTGAAGTCTGTCACCAATGAAGATGTCACCCAGGAGCAGCTCGGGGGTGCAAAGACACACACTGCAGTGTCTGGTGAGAGCTGGGGGCTTTACTGAATGTGCTGATTGTGCTCAAAGTAAATGAGAGTAGTTCTGGTTAAACAGCCCGCTGGCCAATGCAGATGAGTCTAAGGGATAAAGCTCTGCCTAAGCACAGGATCTGACTCTGCACATGCTCTCCTGCAGCTCCTGTTTAGTAACAGAACACAAAGGAGGGAAAGTGGGAATGTGAGAGAGTTCTGGGATTTGGAAGAGAAAGTAGCAAACCCACAAAAGATGCTAGAAGTGGGAAGACTGTCAGGGGGCAGGGCTTAGCAAAGTCAGCCTGGGGTGGGGTTTTTTTGTTCGTTGTCCAGACATTTGCATGGGTTGAAGGAGTCTCAACAGTCCCTTGTTTGCTCATTAATGTGATTGACTGAACTGCTTAACTATAAACCAAGTGGCGGTGTGAGATGAAGCACTTCTTTTTCCCTTTTTTCCCTTCTGGGAAAACGTCTGTGAGTCATGAATCTTCTCAAGACTCAAATGACTGTGGGATCTCAAATTCTTTGTGAACAGAGCTGATGATGAACCGAAGCCACACACACAGATGCTGCCCAGATCCAGCCCTTATAAAAAGCACTTGTAGTCCAACACTTGGGTGCAGCACAGTCATCTGAACAGAGTTCCAGAAGGCTGGGGTCCAGCTTAGGGCTGTGCCAGCTGATAAGCCACTTCACATTATTTTAAATATGAGGTCAACAATCCAGACCTGTTCTGGAGGAAGTCTGATACAGCACACATTTTCTAGATATTTTTAGCTGGTCAGATTTGGTGGCCTAAGTTTCCTGATTGTTATTAGCTCAAGCTTAAAGATTCTTGCTGTTGCTTCTTTTTATCTTTATTGGTATATATTTGGAAAGGAAAGCTTGCACAATGATTTCCATACCTGCTTCACTGTGTCTGTGCAGGAGTTGCACACAGAGCCTTTGAGAATGACATCGATGCTCTGCTGAACCTCCGAGAGTTCTTTAATTATTTACCCCTGAGCAACCGGGATCCAGCTCCAGTCTGCGAGTGCCATGATCCCAGGTAAGGGGAGCCTGGCTGAGCTCAGTGCTCTCTCAGCACTGAATTTCTTGGCTTCTCTGGCTTAAGGGGCACAGAGAGGTGGGTATTCTGTGCCTGGGATCCTGGCAGACAATTCTGTATTCTGGTATGTGAATATGAGAAGTGTTCCAACATGCGTGTGTTCGCTGTTAGGTTTAATTCTGTTTTCTGAAAGGGCTGTTGTGCAGGCTGTGTGCAGAACATGGAGAAAAGCAATCTCTGTCCAGGTGGGCTGCCCAGTCCCTTGGAACAAGCGAGAGAGGTAGGAAATAGCACAGTGAGTGGCAGTGGGGAGAACTTGCCCTGTTCTGTCAGTTGTCTGTTGGATGAGTTCTGCTCATTAGGGTTAGAGGTGGGCAAGCAACAAGGAGGCAGAAAGCTTTGTGTGTTAGGTACTTGTCTCAGGCTCATTGTGGAGTTGGCAACATAATACAGAAAGGACTTGAGCCATTTCAAGAGGGGAAAAATGGCAACTGTCTGGACTTTTATCAGGGAATTTTTCCAGGAGCTGGAGAGACAGCCAGAGAGCCAGCATGGGACATTGAGCAGAGAGCCTTGCTAGGACTGGAAGGCAGAGAATGTCATTGGAGTAAAAGCATTTTGACCCAAGCTCTGGTTGCACTGGAAGTTCAGCCCTTTCCCAAGGGAACCTTCAAGAGGCTGTTGCACTCTCCTGCATGGGAGTCGTGCCTGAATATGTTCCTTTCAGCTCCTCACATGTGTGTGATGTGTCTTGGGGCTCTTCATGTGTGAGGATTTTAGCTTGTGAGTCTGGAAGGTTATTTTCTCTTCATCCCTCACTGTGCTTTTCAGTGTCTGTGTAACAGTTTGTTTGGGGAGGTGCTTTTGGATTGATTTTACGAATCACTGCGCTGGTCCCTGAGATATATTTTTCATTTTTTTGAAAAATAAATTTGCCATTTTCTTTTAGAGAATGGCTAGACAGGTCAATTAATTACTAGTCCTAGTTTTTTCTGAGGTGTTGATCTTCAGGAGTTCATTAAACTGTGCTGGTCTGGTTCTGTTCTGTTCTTGCCTGCTCTGGTTTGGTAGTGACAAAACCAAAGCAAATCTCTTATATTATTTGCTAAGTTGGGGGATTATCTTTGAGGTTATCATGATCTTTGTAAGCATTCAACAAGCTGTACAAGGATAATTGCTCTCTACAGACTTGATTTTGGTATTTAAATTTCACCATAGAAAGAACAGCTCATTTTTAAACTCAGTGTACTTTTCAACAGGCAGTTTATTTGTGAGAAGCTGTCAGTTACATTGTAGCTACTAAAGTATAAGAGATTTGTCTCCCTTAAGAAAAAAAGAACTAATCTTTTACAAGGCATGAGATACGGTATTAGAGGATCACATATAATAAACGCAATTTGTACTAAGAACTTCAATTCTGTAGCCTCTATACATGTGAAGGCAGATCTCTTTGTTAAATTTATCTGGTTTTATGGCAGCATCTCCAATACATCTCCCATTTATGGTCCTAATGCATAGATTGGTATTATTTCATCTGGACATACTGATGTCTTAATAGATTCATTTTGCTTGGGTTTGATGTGTTTGATCCTTACCAGTCCAGTCCCAGTCCATTCCTCTAGAGTAATTGCTTTCTTATTGCATTGTTTTCACACCACAAAAAATTGCCATGAATGATGAAGATCAAATGTAACCTACTTGCACTTTCATTGGGAAGTCCTGGGGCTGCTGGGGGGTTGTTTGGTTGGTTTGTTTTTCCTTCTAGGTAGCTAAGTTCTCCTGGTGTTGAAAAACGCTAGCTTTGGTTGCTGAAGCTTGTGTTGGTGAGTGTTTGTTGTCAGTGGCCTGGGTTCCAAGGAGTTACAAGTTTCTTGCTGTACTCAGTTGTCCCTGGTGAGCTGTCCCCTGCTTTTGGGAGGTGTCTAGTGCATTGCATTTGCTGTATGGCACGGTGGGATTTTACCTCTCTCCATGTCTCTACAAACTTCTGGAGGAGGTTATTGCCTACTCTTGGTAACCAAGTGCAGTTTCAGTTCTGCATTGAATGAAACCCAGTGTCCATCTGGTGAGGGTGTCTCCAGCTGTCACAGGCTTTGATGATGAGCAGTAGTTCTGTCCCACTAAGTGGGATCTGTAAGAAACACATCTCTCCACCTCTTAAGCCCAGCGAGTGCAGCAGCAAGCTCCAGATGTCCTGTGTCTGTAGACGTTTGAAGGAGATTTTCAAACATGCGGTATCCTGGATAATGTCTTCATTTTGTTGATGGCTATTTTAATGCTGTTAAAATTTCCTTCAGCACTGTGAATTTATGGGAGCAATAATTTAATTTTTCCACTTTCATCCTTTGGGGTACCATAGGTCGCAGGACAGAGCTTGGAGCACATCCGTATCTACTTTATGGACAAGAAAGTTTAGAATCATTTTTAGCTTGGGGTTTAGTATGTTAAAAGAAGTTTAATTTCTTCAGATTTCAGGTTTCATTGTATCATTTTACGGAAGTGTTTGTATGCAATATTTATATTCATATGGAGAAAGCACTTGAAGTGTTGCAGTCAGCTTTGTTCTATAAATAGAACAAAGTGTCTATCCCCTTCCCTGCCAAGGGGCTGTGCCTCCCTTGTCCCATGTGTCTGAGGGAGCACAGAGATAGCCATGGGGCTGCACTTTCAACATTTGTCTGATTTTGTCAAACCAAAACATCACTTTCTTCAGTTTTATTAAATTGTGTGTCTAGACCCTTGTGTTGTCTTATTCAAAATGTACTAAATCATGGCATTGTTAAAATAGTAATTCAGTAAGAACTCCACAGAAACACCATTTATAGCAAATAGAGATCAATATTTTTATGGAATAGCACAAATATAATACTCCCTGAAAGCTTCTGAGTGGTGACTCATAAACATTGACACCCCTGCACTGGGACTGTGACTGAATTCTCAGACCCAGTGGGTGCCACTGCTGAATGGGTCCCTAATGAGGGTAATGTGATCAGAGCTGGGGTAACTGATCCTGTCACTGCTGACGGTGGGGCAGTGTCTCTGTTACAGGAAAACTCCACGTGAAAATGTGTTACTGTTAGTGGGGAAACAGGAAAGAATCTTTAAACACAGCCAGTGAAGGGAAAAAACAGAGTGTGGATATGTTTTCCCCGTATGTTTCTGCACTCTCTGCTTGTTTGGGGACGGGGAAATGAGCATGGAAAGGTTTCCTGCAGCTCGGTGTGTTCAAAGCCCCGGGTGACAGCGTGGGCAGGGCAGGGTGAGTGTGCAGTTCCTGAGATGCCGGTGTGTGACAGGGAGCCTCGGTCCGCCCCGGGAGAAGGGCTCTGCCTGGCCAGCTGTAGGGACCGGGCGCTGCTGCAGCTGCCGCCGCCGCCCCTGACCTGCCGAGCGGTCCTGCCACCAGCCCCCGTGTCCCCTGCAGCCCGGCGGCCTCTCGGCCGTGTCCCCACACCCATCTGTCCCGCGGGCCGGCAGTGCCCCCTGCAGCCCGGCCGCCTCCCGGCCGTGTCCCCACAGCCCCGCCGGGCCGTGCTGCTCAGGGCTTCACCCAAGCACAGGTGCCTGTGGAAGAGGGGTCTCCTTCAGCATGAGGCTGCTCAGGCTGCCCGAGATGGGGAGAACCGGTTCTTTTCCCCATATTTGAGGAGGTTTCTGAAATCTCTTGAGAGGTGGAAATGTTTACCTGAGTTTTTGGTCTTGGTGTTCGCTTGGTCTGTTAGTGTTTTGCTCACACTTACTTGCTCTCCACAGTGACCGTCCGGTTCCAGAGCTGGACACCATTGTCCCAAGTGAGTCAACCAAAGCCTATGATATGCTGGATATCATACACTCCGTAAGTCTGACAGTGTTCAGATTAAAGATGCATGTATTACATTCTGGGTCTAAATAATTGACAGAAACCAGTAGAATGGCACTGAAGATATAGATACTGTTACTTATTTATTTCAGTCTTTACAAGTGACTATTTCTACCTGTGTAGTAGCTGTGAATGGGCAACAAAAACTGCAGGGAAAAAAGAGATTTTAGCAGAATCCCAAGATTTGTTTTCAAGATACATCTTATGCTGTATACAGAACTGTACAGATGAAAGATGCTGCAGTTCAGTTCTTTCTGGGGTCAGAACCCCCCTTGAGTTCTGTTGCTTGGCCCCTCCCTGCACCATGGTGCTTCTGTCTTGGATTCTGGCACGTTTATATAAAAGTAATAAAGTACCCAGAATGCAGATTTACCCTTCCCTGTTTATGCTAAGAGACAGTTATGTACATGTGCAGTACAAGAAAATAAATGTCTATTTTTTAAAAATTACGAAGTTTGCAACTGGCTGCATTTAGGCTCATTTTACTGGCGAAAGCAAGCTCAGGGTATTTTTAATCCCTGGATTCTTCCACTGTGAATTTCAGCCCTGTGTGTACTGAAAGTTAAAAGGTGGCATGTAAAAAGAATCATTAGGCGAATTAGGAAAAAACTCCAAAGCCCTCCCACAGATTTTGGGAAGTGTTAAGGAAAGAAATAAAACCACTTTTATACTACTTATATTTTTCACAACTTTTTTGAGACTGAGGCTAATGAAATGACTGGCACACTGCAGTGTGTATGGGCACAGCTGCCATAAACAGATGGAACCAGGGACTCCTGCTGGAAGCCTAGGCAGCCATGTGTAGGTGTCGCTACTGCTCCATGGATAATTCTGATCTCCTGGAACGTGTGAGTTCTGATGGTGCCTCATGCACCAGGGCTGTCCCTTGGCAGGGCGCACACACTGAGCTCCAGCCCCAGGGAA
The DNA here is from genome assembly GCA_013397725.1 of Rhagologus leucostigma. Taxonomy (NCBI): domain Eukaryota; kingdom Metazoa; phylum Chordata; class Aves; order Passeriformes; genus Rhagologus; species Rhagologus leucostigma. Next base: position 524,221 of record VZTD01003967.1, read on the forward strand.
GTGCAGCCACACGGGTGTGTGGTTCCAGGTGGATGCTGGCTGGGCACTGTATTCCCTGCGTTCCTTAGGGCACACCCAGCACTGACCCTGGGGCGGCACGGCTGTGCTGGCCACTCCAAGAAAGGGCTCTGAGCTTGCCAAGAGAGAGAGATTACATCAAACGTGTCACGGGGAGCTTCTGAGCTCCAGGAAGTACTGTTTTATCACTGGAAATCGGTCTGTAAGTCTGCTGCTAATTAAGATGTGAGAAAGAAGTTCTTAATATCTGATTTGCATTTTGTACTAAGCTGGGAAAAAAGGCTCCCCTCAGTCATAAAGGTGTTCCCTGATGGAACGCTTAACTAACAGTTTTGGTAATAATTTAAGACTAGTTAATTCTTGCAATGAAGGCTGCAAAGACTAAAAGGTTTCCCTCCCTCTCTTTCCTTCAAAATTCTGCAAGTTCTGAACTGTTTTAAAAGTTGCAATACTAAGGTAACTGAGTTTGTGTTTGCCTGTGTATTTATGTACCTCTCTCTGGCCTCGTACGGGCTCTGCCTGCCTCTCCCCTTTGCAGATTGTGGATGAGAGGGAATTCTTCGAGATCATGCCGACCTATGCCAGGAACATCGTGGTTGGATTTGCCAGGATGAACGGACGGACTGTTGGGATCGTGGGCAACCAGCCCAAAGTAGCCTCAGGTTAGAGTCCAGTGTGAGACTCTTAACAGTGCCTTGCCTCTGTCTCTTCCTCTGCATGCTGTGTAAGGTCAGAGCTGTTGGGTTTGTGTGCTCCTCCGCTCATTCTTTGTGGTTTTCCACCACTTGCTTTGTCTTGAACCTCACTGTAATGCAGCTGTGAAACGAACTGTAAACCATTTCTTTAGTGGCTCCACAAGGTGATCTTGCTCCCAGGCTGCATCCAGCCCAAGAGGAGCAGCTGCAGCACATGGGGGGGTGGGGGTGGGGTAGAAGAGCACCACTCGTTTTGTAGCAGCCTGCAATTAACTGGGTTAATCATAGCATGGAAACCGCACACTTCTTCCGTGGCAGTAAAATCCCTAAAACTCATCTGTATGGTGAGGGGGCTATGTTATCTCACTGTAGCTGAACAGTGCAAAGCCTTCAGACACACAAGTGTGGAGCTCTTGACCTCACATGATTTGGATTTGAAGGTACAATGTGTAGCTCTAGCTAAGATCACCCTTCTTAACTGTCCAGGGATTTTGCTTTCTCTCCTTAACTCAGTAATTTCTGAAGTGACCTTCTCCAATCGGAACTTTCTGGTTTACTCCTTGTTTTTAATTCTTGTGTCTTTTTATTTGGGAAAATCAGATGACCCAGTATGGTGTTTCATTCATTTCATCTCTACAAGATATGACTATCAAGATACTAGACAGGTGGTTTTAATATAAATTTATTCTTCCTTTAGTATTTTAAATTTTAACAGCTCTTTTTAATGTTTCATATAGAGGCTTTGATACAAAATGTGTTTTAATATAGTTGTGCATAATATAATTCTAAATGGCACTGAAACAACAGAAACACTTTTGCAGTGTGTCTACCAAAAATGCTGATCTTTCTCAAAATATTATTGCACTATTTAATTTTTGGGGTTTTTTAATGGAGAACTCTGTAACCTTTCAATATGACTGAGCTGAAAAATACTAATGAAGAGAAAGTTACAGAAAAAATATTTTAAATTACAAGAATGCAGTTAAACTGTTATGTTTTGGGATAGAAAGTCTTTGCACACAGGGGTCAGAAACATGAAATGAGCCTTTGAGTGTAGCTTGTTCTGTGATCTTAGTTCTAAACCAGGAAAGCTGCATGGCATATAATCTCCACATTATCTACAGATAAGCTTTTCCTTTGTTTTAAGAAGACAAAACAGCTAAAATAGTGTGATTTTGAGTTGCCTTGAATTACTGCAGCTCCCTGGAGTTGCTAACACCTTTTTCTGTGTTCTTAACCTCAGGGTGCTTAGACATAAATTCTTCTGTGAAAGGAGCCCGCTTTGTTCGGTTCTGCGATGCTTTCAACATCCCCCTGATCACGTTTGTGGATGTCCCTGGGTTTCTGCCAGGTATGCCTTACCCTTAGAGTTCAGCGTGGTGCGTGGTGATGTTGGTGTTAAAAACCCATTTTCAGAACTCTGAGAAAACTTCTGCTGCAGTAGACTTAAATAAACCAGGTTTTTAAATCCCAGTTTTTGGGATGGAAACTCTGTACAGTAGTCATCCAGAAGGATAGTGAAATGTGCAAAAAATTGTAGGAAAATGAAATAGTGCCTAACTAACCAGTGTGTTCAGGAGTCACAAAGCCTAGCTGGAGTCACCTGAGGAGACAGGTCTTGCAGTCAGGTAATGCTGCAGCCTCCAGCAGCCTGGTAGAGACACTGGGATGGCCAGTTTGCCAGAGCCAGGCTTGGGGATACCATGCTCTGGGAAAGCTCTGTCCTCCTGCCAACAGCTGTGACTGTGACCTGTACAAGATAAAAACCTGCATTCCCTGGGGATGCTGCCCTTGTTGCACGTGGTGTGAAGTTGCACTGATTGCTGTATTACACCAAGGCTGTTGCTGGGCAGGGTGGCAGCAGCAGGCCCTGCACAGGCTGTGCTGGGCCAGGGGAGGCAGCCCAGTGCTGTCCCCCAGCCCTCGGGACACGATGAGGGGAGAGCTGGCACCCCTGACTCTGGGCAGGGAGCAGTGGCAGCTGGAGGCACCCGGGGATGTTCCACCCACATCTGCTGCAGTCCCTCAGCTGATGCTGGCACGAGTTGCTCTTCAGGCTCTGCTGCAGCAGGAGAACGTGCCTCCTCCACCTGCTGCACCTGCTGCCCGGGGGGGTGTTACAGCCCCGTCATTCAGGCCTAGGGCTAAACCAAGGTTCTTTTGCTCTGGGTAGACACAAAGGAGAAAATCCCAACCAAATAGTCTCAAGAGGTAAAAAGCGGTAAAGTTTACTGGCAAACTATAGAAAATTAAGGAACATTGGCACGAGAGTAAATGTAACATAACATCACTTATCACAGCATAGACCACTGAACATAGAAAACCTTTAAGCCCATTCAATGTCACATTCTTTAAGAAGAGAGTTAGAAGAAAAAGGAAGAAAAAACAGAAAAGAAAACCGAAGGAGAAAAACAGAAAGACAGGAAAGATATAGAAAAACAGCTACCAGCTTCTGGGTTTCAGTGATGTAAAACTCCAAGACGAAGGTAAGGTTAAAGGACAATGTGCTTGCCTCATGGCCAGGCTTCTTGAAGCTTTGGCCCATCCTGGGCCTTCCTCCCAGGTGGGACTTGTGGTCTCTCAGCCACTCAGGCAACACTGGGGGGCTGCCTTCAGTGTGCCATGGCTGACACTGCAGGGCTGGGGGGCAGGGGCACCACCTCACCAGATCAAGGTCTGACCCACCCCCTACCGTGCGTTCAAAGCCCCCAAGATCTCTCCAAACGGATTCCCTTTTCCAGCCTCTAACGGGGGGACAGGGTGAAGCTCTGCGGAGAAAGGTGTTTTCATTGGCATTGATTTGGTTATACACAGCCTGCTCTGTGTCTCTTCGATGCTCCAAGACACTTCTCACTGGAAAATGCCTGTGTTTAGAGGTCCATCAGTGAGGAAAGGGATGTGATAAGCCTGCTTTCAGCACAGGCTCTCTGAGCAGGTAACATTAAAATGACCCATTACAAAACAGGTTAAGAGAGGACTATAAATGTTATACAGTCAAATCTAATGTTAATACTGTTGTATAAACCATGGTTTACCTTGAGGCCTCTGCAGCTCTCAAAGCATCAGTGTGACTATTCAGCATTCTAGTTCCTGCTTTAACATGGTGGAGTTGGCACGTTTTAACCAGGAGTTCCTCTCCTTTCTCCCCAGTATAGGCTCAGCCTCCTCCTCTGATATGGGCCAGGCAGTGGCTTGGTGTAAGGGGACACTCCAGCAATCCAGATTTGAGCAGTTTCTCAGAATCCAAGATCTATTTCCATATAGCTGATTCAAAGTAGTAGTGACTGGATATTGCACAATAGAATGTCAGTTTGAAAGCAGATAAACGGAAGAAAAATAAAAAGATAAAGCTGAAGAGAGGAGACCTGAGGCTTGATTATGGTCCAAAACTGTTGTGTTTTAAGGAATTTGGCAAGATTAGCCCGTTAGCAGTAGAAATCTCAGATTAAGTAACAAATTTTAAGGGTGGCATCATCATCCCATCTCCCTGTTCACTACAGAAGGAGAAAGCACCTGTCACACTGGCTCACCATGGTGTGCAAAACCTCTCCCAGCATCAGTGAACCAAACACTTGAGTAGCCCCCAGTTTTCACAGCTGTGCACAGAGATGACATTTAAGGTGTTCATAACCTGTAACTGGATAAAAATACATATTTAGAACAAGGCTGGGACTGAATCTGTGGCCAGAAAAGAGTTTATGTTAATTGGTTATGGGTGGCAGTGTAAATACTGCAAATACCTGAATGATCTTACACTGGAAGCATTTTAAGTGACTGGCTACTCTGTTCTAGGTGTGGATTAGAAACAGGCTGTGACTAGAAACAGGGTCTGAGTGCTCCCCAGCTCCTGGGTGTGGGCTGGGTGTCCCAGCTGGGCTCAGGCTGCTCCTTGGGGATGAACCCCCCCTGGCTGTTCTGATTCCTCCTTCAGGAAGGGTCTGTGGGCTTGGCAGGTCCCACTGGCTGCAGGGAAAGTCAAGAACCAGAAGTGAAACTGCAGCTGAGAGCAGACATTTTTAAGTGTAGGGAGAAGTTTTCAGACACTCAACTTACACCTGAGGAAAAACATTAACGTTAAGCCAGCAAACACACTACAAATAAGTTCTTCAATTTCACAAAAGAATTTTTTCTTACATTTAAAAAAAAAATCCATAGAAAACTCTCTTAGAATACTTGGGATCATCTCCTGCTAAAAGCTAAAGTCGGGAGGTGAATAAACTGCTAGAAAGTTACTGTAGAGTTATATGCAGTGGTCTGAAGTTGAAAGTCCTAAAAATAAGTTACAGGGGATTGCTGATTCCAAGTCCCATCAGGTGAGCCTGTCTTTGGGACAAAAGAGTGTCGAATATCCTGTCACATGGATGACTTGCATTCCTGTTTGCTGCCTGTGACCATTCTCCAGAAAAACTTGCTGTGGAATTCACGCTGTCTTTTAAGGTCCGTCATCCTGGGCTGCCTTGAAGGACAGCTAGGGTAGGTCCTCAGCATGGTAGAGTAGCCAAGCTGCTTTCTGTGTGGTGTAGAAAAGAGGGGGCTTGGAAGAGGAGGTTTCTGGAGAAGTGACTCTAGGCTGTTTGCCACTGCTGGTCACATCTGGAGTCTTGAAAATGCTCTAAGTGTACTTTGTTCCTAGGAAGGTCCCATCTGCTGAGCTTTGCTTCTGTGGCCTTCCATACAAACAGCTGCTGCTCTGATTTTTGAGTTGCTCAGTGTCTTAGAGAGGACACTGCCTGGTATGACCTTCTCCAGGGTGTTAGCATGGCTGTGGTGCTGGTCAGGTTTGCTGCCGGTGACAGAGGATGGGGTTGTGGGAATTCCCTGGAGTGAAGCACTTCCTCGTCCTTTGCAGGCACAGCTCAGGAGTACGGGGGGATTATACGTCACGGCGCCAAGCTGCTGTTTGCCTTTGCAGAGGCAACTGTGCCTAAGATCACTGTCATCACCAGAAAGGTAAGCTGGCAAATCCCACTGCGGTCTTCCAGAGTTCCTCTTTCCACTAGTGGCAATTTTAGTTAAACGAAGCTTTGTCTGCCAGTCCCACTGGTGCTTTCTATCATTGTCACATCTGTTTGTCCCATCTGGTAACACCTCTTTGTATAACATTACGAGAGGCCATTTCTTCTATTCCCAGACCATTACCTCAGTTTCTTCCTTCCTCTTGTCTCTGCACTCCTCTGGAACTTCCAGCTTCTGCTCCCTGCTTTCTCCCTGGAATGCCTTCACTCTTGTCCCACGTCGCCTAGCCTGTCTCACTAATGACATGCCCTCTGCAGCAATTCTGCTTTCTCCCTTCTTGCCTCCTGAGCCTCCCTCTGCAAACCCAGCACTGGCTGCACCTGTCTTCTGCTGTGTCTGCAGGTTGAACACTCATGTGGCTTCTTTTCCTCCCCAGACTTCTGCTATGCTCTACCTCATCTTCCTTTCTCCGTAAGGTACCTGACACCCTCCTGCCATAAGCTCTGGGGCTGGCTCCTTACGGCCTTAGCCTTCTCCTTGCAGCTCTGCCCCTCCTGCTCGTTTTTCTGATAGGCTTTTGGCTTATCATGGCAAAAATCAAAAAGAACTTTCTGTTCCTTTGCCTTCTCTGATTGTTCCAAGTATTTCCATGCAGTACTTTGTCAATCCTGCAGCCTCGCTGCAGTGTTCAGTGCTGCCCTGACAGGGACTGCACTGCAGTTTGCTCTGCAGTCCTGCAGTATCTGTTCATCACTGCTGTCTGGAGCATTTCCAGTTCCAGAGTGGAGCACTGCAGAGCCCGAGTGCTGCGTTCCCTGGCCATGAAATTCCGGAAGCACACTGCCTGGTTGGTTTGTGTGCATGTGCACGGTGCAGGTCGAGGCCTGCTGGTCTGGATACACACTGACCCCTCCCTGCCTGCCTTGCAGAATGGGCTTGGTTACCTGCAGCCCCCTTCCTTGCTCTTTTGGGGCTCTTGTTGAAGTCTATTCCTAGGAGATTGCTGCAGCAAAGTGGAGATGTTCATGCTCTCCTTCAGGTAAAATCCAGCCCCAGCTGCTTGTCTCTGGACTAGGAAAAGCTGCAGGAGCAATGCAGGCTGTTGCTGCTGCGAGGCCACTCCTGGAGTGGATGCCCTGGTTTGTGTTCCAGGCCTACGGGGGTGCCTATGATGTGATGAGCTCCAAGCACTTACGAGGAGATGCGAATTACGCCTGGCCCACAGCCGAGGTGGCTGTGATGGGAGCCAAGGTGAGTCCAGGCCCCTCTCACTGTGGTGCACCAGAGCCCTGCCAGCAGCACCAGTGCCCTGCCAGCACCGTGGGGTGTCCTGGTGCCGCAGGCAGGGGGGATTGCTCCCAAGCCCTCACCTGGAGGGCACGGCTGTGAGGTGGGCAGGGCAGAAGGCTGAGGGACTGTCACTGACCTGAGCCCTTCTGTTCCCAGGGTGCTGTCCAGATCATCTTCAGAGGAAAGGAGGCGGATGCAGAGGAGGAGTACGTGGATAAGTTTGCAAACCCCTTTCCTGCTGCCGTGAGAGGTATGGTTGTCTCCCACGCTGTGTCCCATTTGGTTTGCCATTACATGGAGATAAAGTTGTGCTACTGAGTAAGCCTTTAACTAACAAGTAAGTTATTTAGGTAAGATACTTGTGTCTGAGTTACAAAAGTGATCCTTAACCACAGCCTGTGCACGTGGACAACATCTGGACACAACATACATCTTCAGCTGCAAAGAGCCTTGTGAAAAGTGGGCACTGCTCTGAAAAGTGCATTTTCAATTGTGTAGATAGTAGAAAGTGTCTCAAAATTCAGCCTCTTCCTTTATAGCATAGGTGCTTTGACAGTCTGTTATATAGCCCTAGATGCAAAGCAGTGGCCTGAAGAAAGAGTAAGGTCCAGTTCAGTTAGTTATGTTCTCCAGAACTCTCAGGAGCAAGTTTTTCCACAGTTTTTACTTCCAGTTTTGCAGCAGTAGCTGTGCTCTAAAAGGCAAGTTATATTCCAATTTAAAAATTGACTCAGGAATGTTTCCTTCTCAGGCTATTTTAAATTGAGTTAATTTGTAACTTGTGAACTTTATTTATTCCAACCATTGTTTTGATTTTGCTAATTTATGTTACAGCTTAGCTACAGAAGGCTGGGAGGCAAACACTTCATGGTTGGTCAGGTTGGGTTTTTTTTTTTTGTTTTAATCTTTTGCAGGGTTTATTGATGACATCATCCAGCCTTCGACCACCCGCACACGCATCTGCCATGACCTCGACGTGCTGGCCAGTAAATCCCAGTCCAGTCCTTGGAAGAAACATGCCAACATCCCACTGTGAGGGTGAGCAGGGGCTGCCCATGCTGGGAGACATCCTGAACAAGAGTTCTGGTTAACTCTCTGGTTAATGGAGGTCTGCTTGGCAATAGAAATAGTTCTTTTCATTTTGATTTTGCCAATAATCATCAATAAATCATAGTATATATTTAATTTGGGGGTCTGACCAGCTTACCTCTCTAAACCGTTTTTGGTGGTTAATACTCAACACACCCTGCCCTGCCTGCTGCAGGTGAGCTGTTACTAATTACTCAAGGTCAAACATTCCCTTGGCTCCCTCATTCCATAGGCCCTGGAGGTGGCTCGGGCAGGGCTGATCCACCTCCCACTGCTGGGAAGTTGGACCCCTGTGGAGTTCAAGGGTATTCTGTTGGCCACAGACCTTAGAGTCTGACTGCACTTCCTGCACCACTGACTCAGAGAGGAAAATCCTGAGCTTGGGTCCCAGTGCCCTGGAGACCAGGCCCTGCTGATCCTGGACTCAGCTGTTCTGTTCCTGTGTTAGTCTGGCCTGTGGCAGCTTTTCCCTTCTGGCTGCAGCAGTGCTGGGGCCCAGCTGGGTCTCAGAGCCCCAGGGCAGAGGTGGGTGGCACAGGGGGGAGGTACAGCCAGCCCCCTGTTAAGGACAGCAGACAAAAAAGGACAGTTTTGTTGAGACATGCAAGTCCTCCTCCCTCAGCAGAGGCTGGAACAGAGACCTCCAGAGGCCCCTTCCAGCCTCGTTTCTCTGGGATTATTTGCCAGCCTTGCCAGGAACCACTGCAGGAGGTGTTACTCTGATCACCCTGGGCCTGTGCTCACCTGCACAGCAGAAGCTGCATTTTCCCTCCAGCTCCAAGGCAGTGAGGAACAGCCACTGTGACATTTAGTGCTGCTGCACCAGCTGCCAGGCACGGGAGAGGCTGCAGTGACCTGGCTGCTGTGAGTAACTCACATTCAGTGTGAGACAGAGCCTCCCTACCTGCACTGTAGCTGCTGCTGCTCACTCCCCAGCATGAGCCTGAAGGAGGACAGAGGTAGGATGGCCATGTCCCAGGTAGCTTCTCTTCCCAGGAAAGTGCAGTGAGTAGAGCTGTGGAGCTTGGAGCCTGGACCTGGGCGGGGGGAAAGCAACAGCTAATCATCTAAAAACACAAATCTAAAAGGAGCATTTCAAGTAGGAGTCCCAGCTCCCCAGGTTTTTGGATGCACGTGAGGCAGCACCTTCAGGTTGCAGGCACAGTGGCTGTCCTGGCTGCAGCACATTCAGGGGAGCTGCATAGACCATACCTGTCTGTGCCTCAGCAGGAACAGGCTCTCGAGGAACAGAGCTGGCTGCAGCAGCAGGGGAAGGTAAACCAAAATGTTACTGTGTTGGGTGTCATGGCCACGGTGGGAGTTCTTAGCATGAGCAAACTGTAAGGGTTTGTAATGCCCAAGGAGATTTTCCAAAGGTAAAGCTGTTTTAGAGGCAGAAGCTGTGATAAGTGAAGCTTCTTCAGCCTGCCCAGAGTCAGGAGGAGACACTCCATGAGAAACCCACCTGTCACAAAGAGGAAAGTACAGCTTTGTTAGTTGTTTCCTAACCTCAGTATTGCTACAGACTCCATCCTCTCTCCCATCCCTTGCCAGCACAAGAATTGGGCTTTAGAGCCTCTCCATTTCCAAACAGGCAGTTGCTCTACCAGGACACGTTGGAAACGGGCTCGAAAGCTGCTCTGACCAGGCTCCTGAGTTGAATATCCTTGAATTCCAGTCACCTAAAAAAACAAGAGGTACAAAATAAAATCCCTTCAACAATGCGCAGCCTTTGAACTTAGCAGCAAGGCAAGTTACTTACTGTGTTCCTCAGTGCTGCAGGAGTTGCCATAACTTACAAGTATTTGGAGAGTGAGCTTTCAGGCTCTGCCTTGGGAGTTGTTGAGACTTTGAATCAGCCCTGTGCCTCAGCTGCTGCATCTTGTTCCTTTTCCTGACTCCAGTGATTTTTCCTTAGTAAGTGGGCCAGGTGCTAAACCAGTCAGTTTTCTTTAGCGCTACAGAGATGAAATCATTCTTGGGTTGGACAAAAAGAGCACCTTGCTCCCTGAGCCATGGGAGTAATGTGGACATTTTGTTTCAGGAACGTGTAAAACTTCATTTAGCCCAGCTGGTTGTTAGAGCTTTCAAGCCTTTCCCATGGCAGTTTCTTCCCACAGACTCCAGGTCACTTCAGACGTATAGGGCAGAAGAGAGAAATTCTTCTCCAACCTTGTGGCAGTTCAAGAAATTTTAAGTTTTAGCAGTGCAGCTCTTGCACCTGGTGTGGGGCCTTCCCGGATTTACAGCAATCTCACATTAACCCCCCCTGCCCCCCACAACCAAACCATACCAGGGTGGAGGGGAGAAAGAAGCCCAGAGAGGGTTTCCATCACTCTTGAGGCTGAGTGGGTAAGGGAGTGGGGTACAGGTCTGGTTGTGAAGCCTGGACTACATGGAAGCTACTTGTCACTCTTGCCTTTAATAATTCCCTGAATTCCTACTAATAAATGGGATGACAAGATGTGATGGTCCAAACAAGCACTTAAAAGAAAACTAAAGTGAAGAGGGTGCTCATCATACTCATGAGTTTGAATAGTTTATTAAATGAAAGGTGAAGCATCAGTTTTAAATTGTACAAAAGGAAAAAAACCTCATATTGTAAATGTACAATTTACAGAATTACTAGCAAAACCAATCAAGGAGACACTCATAATACAAAAACCTATTGACTGCAAACTGAACTGGAGACCCATTGCAGGTACCATGATAATAAATGTTTGTTATACAGTATTCTACAATGTTAAATTAGGAATCAGTTTTCCACACAGAGGACTGTGAAGCACAAGGTTTGTCTGAGACTCTGACTCAAACTGGGCAGGATCTGTTGTGCCACCATGCTCACAGAGTGATCCAGGGACAGGTCCTGCAGCCGTTCCTGCCCCCAGGCCCTGGGGGTGCACAGAGGGAGGTAGCGGGGTTTATAAAGTTCCAGCTACTTCTTGGGATCAATACATCCCCAACCCACACCAAGGAATGGCTGAATTACCTGGTCAAACATTTTTGGCAACGGTGTCTGAGAACTGCACGTGTTGTGAGAGCCAAGCTCAGCTGGGTGAGGTGCTGGGCTGGGTGAATTTGGGCTCTTTCCCTGCCCGTGCTGGGCACTGAGGGGTTGGGTTGGTGTCCAGTAAGCTCGAAACAGAAAAAAACCTCCGTGATTATTCTGCAGTTGCTAAAATTAAAGCACCTCTGAAACTGCTGTGCTCCAAGTGGGTCAGTCTGCTTTGTATCTCAACTGCTACTGAGTGCAGAAAGATAAAGGTTCTGGGGCCAATTGCTGGAGATCCGGAGCTGTGGAGGGCCAGCACTGCTGGTGCCAGGCCAGGCTGGGTAAGGAGCAGCTACTATGTCGAGTCATAAAATCGAAGCATAATGAAATTCCAAATTATTGAAGACATTGAAAAATATCTTAGTACAATTAATGTTTTGGGGTTTTTTGGAAATTTTTTTGATGTTTTTAGCTTTTTTGAAAAATCATATTTTTTTCCAAAGAATTACTCTCAATATGCACAGTTAACACTGAAAATGTAGCTGTATTCCATTGTAAGCTTAAGAACTTCACCATCTAAGCACAAATTTCTATGCAGCACATACAGTACTTCTAACTGGCAAAATTAATTTACAAAAATAGCGGAAAAGGGTATTTACGGCATGGAAAGTAGACTCTGTTTTATGGTACAGTTAAAATTACTTTTAGTATGCTAAAGTGATCCTTTCCCCCACCCTTGAACTATTTTTTTTTTAATAGGAAAGTTGCTGTTTATGTACCTTGTGTTGGCAGGCTTGAAGTAGGTAGTAAAAACAGCAAAGTGATTACTTGAGAACCGTTTGTGTGTTTTACTGAGAATACTTTATTTGCTGGTATAAGTTGCTAAAAATGCACAGAGCAAGTACCAATAGAAAATTTACTGTTTTTGTGTCCCCATGTGCTATATAAAATGAATGTTACACAGCATCTGTTGGAAAAGTGGCTTCATGGACATCTCTTACTTTATGTCCCATTATAAATAAAAATAAATCTTCTCAAGAGTATAAAATCTGGGTTTATCATATCAGAATCTGAAATTTTTTGGCAGAGATGCACGTCATTAGAATTCTAACCTCTTCTCTGAGAAGGTTCTTATCCATGCCTATGAGAGGACATAAGCGTACCATAATGTTAATCAAATCCAGTGTGTTCCAAAACACTTTTCCGTAGCCAGAACGACCTGCTTACAGCAGCCTTGCTAGTCAGTGGCTGATAGGCATAGGTTTAATAAAAATGGCTAGCTTTGAAAACATAAAAAGGCAAATGTTAAAACTGTTTTAAATTGTACAGCAGAAAAATAAAGTTAAAAAGTTCTGTTTTCACTCAATGTTGTTTTCAGAAAACGTATGTAGAACAGTGTTTATTTTGACGGCTGTCTTAACAATTTAAAACTTCCTCCTCATCCAGAAAAAAAAAATCTGTATTAGGACAGTCAAGAACAGGGATACAAATGATTTTTTAGGTCAGCCCTTCTGAGGTGACTGGATTGGCCAACATTCCCACGTGTCATTAAGAAGCTCCTCTTCTCTCCGTCACTACACCAAGGGGCTGACCTCAATCATTTGGTTAAAAATCAAACCGTATCACATCAAAAATGTGGTTTTCATACAAGCTATCACAGTATATAGGCCTCTAGCTCTAAACAATAGAGTTCCAAGTTTGTAAAAGGTCTTCGCCAGACTTCAGAACATGGGCATGCCAAATCCCTGGAAAAGGGGGGAAAAGACAGCGGTTATGTGAGGTGGGACAAGAGTGGAGCTCAAAGCAAGCAGAACGAGCCAGGCCTTACTGAATCGTCCTCGATGATCGCCGCCGAGTCGAAGAAGTCCGGCCGCAGCTCCGCGCGCTCGCGCCGGTTCCGCGACGGCGGCTGTAACACACGGGAGTTGGAACAGCACGGGGCACAGGGAGCCCTGCCGGCCACAGGGCCACCTGTGCCTGCCCCTCACCTTCCCTCCCGCTGCCACAAAACCTCTGGGGCAAACGTGGGCCCTGACACAGGACAGCGCTCCCTCGATGCTTTGTTATTGAAAGAATGGGGTAAAAGCCGATGGATTTTACTCTGTGCTCATCCTTAAGGACTTGCCCAAGGTTCTTGCTGACTTAAGGATGTTTCTGTATTGGGACTGTAGGCCAGACTGCACAGAAACTCCCTCTTAACTGTCTTTATGCTTTAAGTTCATAGTGCAACTTGAGCTCTGACATGGTCAGAAATGGATTTACCAGCAAAAAGGGTACTGAAGATACTGAAATGTTTCTGAAGCTTAAACCCTTGGTGGTGTCCTTCCCCAGGAGCACAAGAGTAAATGTGAGCCTCGCTGGCTTGATCAATTCCTTCCTTTCCTTGCCTTGGATGTTACTTGGTAATCACATGAGTGCTGGCAGTAACCTCAGTATGCAGCAGCTGCAAGTGAATCATCAATTAAATTGTCTTTCCAAGACATTGTAACCCAGTCCTAATATAACCTAGGGCTTGTTGTTTGGATGTGAAAGGAGAAACTGAAAGGCATAAAAATGCTGAGGTGTGTAAAGCAAACTGTTCCTTTATCCCATTTTATAAGGGAGCAGTCATTCCAAAGGGGAGGCCAGGTAAGGTTGAAGTGCTGCAAGGAACTTCTCCCAGCGCAGTACCAGAAGGGACTGAGGCTGCCATTGATGCTGGGACCTGTTTGAGAGCAATTCCTGTTTGAGGAATTCCCACCCACCCACCAGTGCCTGTGCTCCCTCCAGCTGTGCCAGCAGGACTCTGGCTGTGACCTACTGAGAGCTCGAGTAAGGATCCCCTGCCCAGCCCAGCTCCTCAAAATCAAACCAGCCAGGAGAGGGAAGGAGAGAGACCCCTTGGCTGTGCCACTCTGACCAGGGAAGGGATATACGGCAACCCCTTGGCCGTGTCAGTGTGACACATCGTGGCTGCACAAAGAGCCATGTCAGCACAGCCTGTAACTCATAACCTGATCCTTGCAGGCTGACAAGTCCCAGGTGTGTGATGGTGCTGCCAGAACCTGCTGCTGCCCAAGAACACAATCTTGGGGAGGAGCACTAAGCAACGCTCCTTGTGTGGCTGTGGAACAAATCCACTGGGCCCCAGCCTACAGCTGGAGGCTGTGGGGAGTGCTCACATCATTTCCACTCTTTGACGTTCAGACACCTGGAAGTCAGGGTCAAAATTTTGGAAATGTTTGTTTCTAAAACTTCTAAAATTCCTTTTAAATTAGCTTTCAACTGTTTTAAACTTGCCATTGATAAGATTTACTGACCAGATCAATGACCATTGTGTCCTCAAATTCTTCATTCATGTCCTCTAGCTGGCCTCGTGAGGACATCATTACATCTTCAAAGATGGGCTCAGCGTCATCTTCCATTAGACCTCGTCTGATTTAAATAAAGAAAGAATCATTTCCAGGCAGAAAAATTTCCCAGCCCTGATCTTTGTCATTAAAAATAATGTTCAAATCCTATCATTTAATGCCTTCGCCCAAACCCTGGTGCTGAGGGTAAAGCCAGCAGGCTCTTTGCAATACCAACAGGGGGAAAGTCATACGTAACCTCCCCCCTGCAGCCCTGGCCCGGGCTGAAGCAGCAACTCCCACTGACAGCACTATGACCAGTAATTAGAGCTGTCCCCAGCAGGACAGGGCAGTAACTCCTCTTGTGTTTGCCTGCCCTTTTAGCAAGGAGGAGTGACACAGTTTGCCAGCATCACTGGTAAAGCCCTGGGACTCCACCGGTGCCTTCAAGCCCAGTTCCAAAGGCTGTAAGGATTCCAGCTGTGCTGAAGGATTCAGTGGGATCAGCACAGAGCATGTGGTGCCCCAGTGTTCACCCACGTGTGTTCCCTCCAGTACTGCTCAGGGGGACACCTTGGGAAAAAAGGATGGAGAGTGCAGACACAGGAACAGCCTCGTGGGCAGAGCTCACAGGGAATTACACAGCACACAAATCATGGAACCCCTCCGACATGGGAACAGCCGAAGACTGGGACAGAGGAACGGGGAACTGCACCCTGTCACTGGGCCTGGTGTTTGGCCACAGTCAGAGAACGGCAGTGCTGGGCTGGATCCATCCCAGCACTACAAACTGTCCCTCTGCCTTCACCACAAGGGTGAAATGGCACAGAAATGACTGGTAAGCAGCAGGAAAGGTAACATCTCACTGTGGTGTCCTGCACACGGTTCTGCTGAGGGCAGGAGGCTGTGAGCACTTACACTGCGTGCCTTACGCCACTTCTGCCTTTCATGTAGTTCATTCCTGTCCTGTCCTTTCGATTGAGATCCTCCAGCTTCTGCTGGCCCAGCCACGAGATCTGCATCTGGGGACTGACACACAGAGAGCAAGTTAGGACCAACAGCAGTAACAGTTCTGAGCTGCCTATTTTAGGGCAGTTTCCGTCTCCAAGTTCTGTGTCTGGCCATGCTTCAGATTAAGATAATTAAATCCCATCCATCATTGTACACATCTTCTGGATTCCCTTCCACAATCTGTCCCCTCTCACTGTATGTGCACAAAAAAATCAATTAACTGTTGCAATAAATCAGGTATGCAAACACTGACATTGCTCCTTCATTAGGGGCAGGCACCTGGAATGGGAGCACCTCTAAAATTTGTTACTATTAAATAGCACTTCACTGTGTCAGATGAGGCAAAATATGAGCAAGAATGGATCCAAATTCGTAACTGACAAAAACGTCACGCAACATGAAAACCAAATGGTTTTTACACAAATACCCTGATCAACGTAAGGCCCAGTACCTCACCCATGTGTAAATACCCTCTAGGCTGCACTGCTGATGCCACCAGCCAACAGTGCCTCTGCTACGATTTTTGTGGTGCAGCACAAGCAAATAGCAGCAAACTCTAAGCAGCTCTTCTGGAGCAGCACCAGGTTTTATTGTACTATGCACCCTTGCACCCTTATACGACTGACAGGATAAACTGGGATAACCCACGGGAAAACAGCCTAGAACCAAACCTGAACAGGATTAAGCTGTCAGTTCAGCAGCTCTGTAGCAGTGGCAAGTGTTGGCTCTCCTAAGCTGACCTGGAGGAAATGTGACAGCCAACCAGGGCTGAACGGGAAGGATTCCCATTCCCCACTGTCAGTTCACACTGGGAGCTCCCACGTGGAATCCCACTCTTGTAAAGGAGCAGAGAGGACAGAGGTGCTCTCTGCCCTGGCTCACAGCACTGCCTGAGACAGAGGAAAAGGGGGCTCAGGTGCTGAGCAAAAGCCTGCTCAGCTCCCCCAGGAACAGGGGCGGGTCTCCCAGAGCTTAAGGCAGCGCCTGCTCATCAGGCTTGGGAGGAAACCACAGCATTGGGAAGCTGTCCCACTTCCAGAGTAATGGAATGGTCACAGAGAGACTCAGCTGGGCCAAGGGTGAGATCAGAGAGGGACCAAAAGAAGTTCTGCTCCAGCAAGTTTAGCGTGGTTTTACTGCTGAGTAGAAAATTCTTAAGGAGAAACGGAAAGCCTCAACATCTTCCTCATCACCTGGAAGTTATGGCCACAGCTGGGGAGGCAAGAGATGGGAGGTAAATCCTTGACCTCAGAAAGGCAAGTAGGAGCCATGAGTGCAGCCCTCCTGAGCCGTGGGACCAAGAAGGAAAGATGCTCTGGGAACATGTGACCTGGGCTCTGCCTGGGCTGTGCTGCTGTGCCCAGGACCCAGCTTGTGCTCACCTGCTGCATCCTGGCAGCACCTGCTGGCAACACCCACGGCCATGCAACCACTGACAGAAAATAACCAATGTTCTTCCTCTAAATGGAGGTGATAAAATGGGAGCAAAAGGACAAAAAGAATAAATAATTTAGGGAAATTACCCCAAATCAGGAATTACTAGCCCAGCAGCTGGAATGGGATTGCAGAGTTAATTTAGAAAAAATCAGGGTGTCTGCAGAACCTTAACTCTGACATGGGGCAGGGGGAAAGAAAAGAGAGTATCTACAGGTCTTCTAAAGAAACAGTTCCACCCAGCCTGGAACACAAGCACTAGGAGGATTTAACCAGAACTGCATGGCTATGCTATGAGATAGTTTTAACATAAGGAATTTCTACTGTTATTTCATTACAACATAATTTTCCTGGGACCTGAAGATAATCCGAGTATTGCTGAGCTGTAGTCAAGGCATTTCCAGGTGACTTTGCAAATCAACACTGCATCTCTGGAGCCACAGGATAAGAATATCAGCATAAACCACAAGCAACTCCTTTGCCTGGCTGACTGTATTTGATGCTGAAATTCCAACACTTACTTGTGTAAAAAATCCTGTTCAGATCCCTGCTCCGACTCATGCTCCTGGATCTGCTCTCCCATTTGTCTGGTGTTCTCTCTCAGGACAGTGGAGGTGAGCTGAGGTGTCTGCAGCGTCCCTGGAGTATGGATGTTCTCATTCCTGTTCAGCCAGGAGCCTTCCAGGCTCTCATCTAGAGAGAGAACACTGAAATCACTGCTAATTTCTGACCACATGCAGGCAGCATTCAAACAAGTGTGAGCTAAGGGATCACCTGGATAAATGCTCGGAGTGAGAAGATTTTCAGCTCTAATTTTAGATTCTGTTCTTTTAAGTATTACTACCAGCTATTCCCAGCAATAACAACAATTTCAAGTGAACAAACACAAACCCCATTGCAAACAAAGTCATACTGCAGCACGGCCTCATCTGCTGGGTATCTTGAACATAAACAACCAAGGTAATTCCCAGTTCCTGAGTTTACAGTCTGAAACTGTTGATCTCATGCACCTACAGCAACCAAGATAGTTACATGCTAAGATGAGGTGGAGCACAAACCCCAAAATCCGGTCAGTCCAGAGCTTTAGAACTGTCAGAACCACTGGACGGGGGCAGGGAGGGGACACTTTACTCAGTGATAATAATGCAAAGATGACTGAAGGTCTAGGTGGGATCCTGTGCTTATGCCGGGAAAGGAGCAAAGCAGAGAGGAGGGAAGAGGGAGGACTTGAAAATGGGTTAGAGCAGGAAGTGTGCAGCCAGAAACACATAGAAAAAAGTTCAGTTGCTGGAGTGAAAGACAGGAGATGACAACAGAGATGACAAGACCACAGATTTACTAACAGGAAATTTGTGGTGAGAAAGTAGATGGGGATCTCCATGGGTCTGTTCATTCTTCCTTTGCCTTTTACTACCCTTTAGGCATAAATCTTGTCTAAAAAGCTGCCTATTTATTCTCAAACTTACCTTTGAATCATTTTTATGTTAGGGATTATTTTTTAAAAACCTATTGATTTCCTTAAAGCATAGTGAAGAAATGTCACAGAGCACATTTCCTCTCAGAAGCAACAGGGAATATTCTCCAAGCCAGTCTGTGCTGGATTGAGGTGAGAAAGGAACCAGAGGGGACTGGATATGGTTGGTTGATGCCACAGAAATTTCTGCAGTGACCTTTCTCCTGTTCTAGATCCTTTAGAGTAGAAATTAAAGAAAAAAAAAAAGGAGATTCTCAAATGGAAAGTGGTGGAAATCAATTCTCCCTTCTAGTGATCACTGAAAGAGGGTGACATGAAAGAGTATGAGGTAAACAAAGCCTAAAAACAACATCTTAAGCCTGAGATTTGCCTTACCAGGAAGCAAAGATTGTCTTACACTTCTCAGGGTAAAAAAAAAGGATATTGGTAAAATACAGTAGAATAGAATGAAAATGGCAACAAGAGGAAAGAAGAAAACCTCATGAGCTGAATTCTGTGAAAATCTTGGCACCCTGAAAGAAGAAAAACAGTGCCTGGAGAAAGGAGCCAGTAATTTATGTACCTACACTCGAGGCTGGCTGCGAGAAGCCAAAGGACTTGGTGCAGGGACTGCTCAACACAAGCTGCAGTGGAGAATGGACCTGGCTGTATGGGCAAACTTTTGAGGAATATTTTGGGAAATTGCTGTATACTCAGGCAAATTGGCACTAGATTCCTTACTGAGGGGTTACTGTCATAGATACTGGCCTTGGAAAAACCCCTGAAGTTTAAGATCCCACTCACACCTACTCTATAGTGGAACAGCAAACAAAAGTCCACACTACATCACACAGGTTGACCAGGAACAGATGCAGCCTTGTAAGAAATTTGCTATCACTGCCAGATTCCTGATGAACACATCTGAGGTCCCAGAAAGAGTAAACGCAGACAACAGTAGGTATCAGTACTATTTTAAACAAAAATGGTGTCTTTTTAGTATTCCCCAGTGGCCCTGCAACAAGAGAGATCTGTTATCAGAATTTCTGCCTGGAATCTGCTCCAAATCCCTGAGAATTAACAACTGCCTAGAGGGAAGCACAGACAGAAAGCCAGCAGTCCAGGAGTGAGAAAGAGCAGGTGACTCCACAAACACCTCTTCCACCAGCGGTAACAGCTTTTAACAGTTCTGACTGCCAGTTTTGGTCAAGACAAACAAGAACAGGGGGTTGTGTTAGGATTTCCCCTAAAGACATGCCCAGGCCTAACAGAACCTGCAGAACATTCTGCCACACCCAGAACGTATCCCGTGTTTCCGCATGAACTGCTAAACCCCACTCTCCCAAGTGTCCAGAATGCCAAAGCCCTGCACCCACACCAACCTTCCACTCTCTTTTTGTGGAGAGGGGGTCGGCCCTTCTTGTTCCTCACGGAGGAGGCCTTGCTGCTGCTGCTGCCGCTGTTCACGGACATCCTGTCGTCCTCGCCGCCCGTCACCAGCGAGTTCCGGTACGAGATCAGCGGCAGCCAAACGTCCTCTCTCCTCTCCATCATCTGCTCTGTCAGGAACTTCTCCAAGTAGGTGTGCCTGGAAAGGAAAGACAGGGAGTACAGAGGTGCAGCAATGTCCCTACAGACACCTGGACGTGGCCACTGTGTCAGCAGCCAGGCTGCATCAGAGCCACTCCTGCAAGGATGCAGGATGTCCTCTGGCATCCTGGAACAAGAGAAACGGGTTAGTCAAATGCAAGCATTTGTTTTCCCATAAAAAATCTGAAGACCTGGTCCACTGCCATGAGAAGTCCAGTGCACATGTGTTAACTGAAAGGAGGAACCAATAACTCCCTCCTGGTCTGGAGGGCACAGGAACTGTTTTATTTTTCCATTGATTATTTAATTATGGAATTAGAAGTAATCTCGAAAATAAACATGCAAATCTACATAAATGTGATTCTAATGAGTTTCAGGCTGCAGAGCCAAACATTCAGAAGTTTGGTAAGAGAACTCAGGTACTTCAGCATCACTTCCTGCCCCCCTCAGTCACAATTTCCTTTAATACCACCTTGCCGGGTTGCCAGCAGTGGGAGTCAACTCCACACATTCCACATGGAAAGGCATTTCCCCTGTTAGCTCATGGCAGCTCGGAGTTGTCACACAGCCCAGCTCCAGAACAGGCCCAGGAGCCACACTGCTCATGCCAGGGTAACAATCTCATCAATTTTTTGATTCAATGAACGGCATAACTTTGTTCAAGAAACAGCAGGTTCCTGTCTACTGTTTTATTGAATATTGTGAATGCTTCCTCCTTCCCTTTTTCATGTGCGTACTAACTCCCAAACCTGGCATTAATGGGAAATTCTTGGTGTATTCTCTATTTTACAGTACCCAACCGTGCCACTTGAGTACTTTGTGGCTTTGGAGAATCTACCTGCAGAAGAGTCTTGGAAAGTAAGAAGTTCTTCTGCCTCCAGCTTGTATTTACAGAACTAGATTACATGTTTACGACCAAATTGTGAAGGAGGAAAATGACACCACTCAGGAGTTCTTTACTGCCCGGATGCCAAACTTGAGACATCTTTTGCTCAGCATTTTGGGGGAGCTTCACACTGACAGTTCTTATCAACTCTGAATTTCCTGAAGTGAGAACACCGTGCTGAACCTCTGCCTCATCTGTCACCCACCAGTCAGTGTCCAGTCTAAGCCAACAGTGCCTTTGAGAGAAATAAATGGAAATAAGCGCCTCCAAGGACAATCACCTCTGTTCCGTCCTACATTAGTTCCTCAGGATTTTCCTGCCTCTATCTGCCTTGTGGGTTTGTAACAGAGTGTTAGCACAATTTTTTTTCTCCAGCTGTATGAGTCTGGCACCTTACATGAACAGTTTTACATGAAATCCACAGATTTGAATAAATCCATAAATGGCTATCACCAGTTCTGAAGGTTATTCATGAAGTGAGTAGCCAGATTAACAGGCTAGGAAAACTAAATTAAATCAGTGTTGCTTCACTCCCAAACTGGAAACTTCTCCCTTTTCTCAACCCAGAGAAAAAAGCCAGCAGCCCAGCAGAAGGAAGCAGAAGCCCTGTGGAACAGCAGCATGTGCTGGACCCTGCCGGGGAGGGTGCTCTGGAGCAAGGCCCTGACACCTGCAGGCTCTCGGGTGCATGATTTGGGGGTTGAGGCAGGGAAGCCAAGCTGGAGAACCTGTGCAGCTGGGCAGCCACATGTTCCTGAGATTGTGAGGGCTCCAGAGCATTCCTGGCTGCAGACAAGAGTCCGTTGCTGAGTTTGGGGAGGGCCCCTGGGCAGGGAGGGAGGGAAGTGATCCCAAACATGGGACTTCTCCAGCAGATGGTGGTCACGGACCTTCCTGCACACAGGCAGCCCCTGTGGAGGGGGAAAGGTCCCTGTGGATTGGAGGAGCTACAGAGAATGGCAAATCCAGCATCCCAGTCCTGTCCTGTCAGTGGAGCACTCTGGGCAGGAGTGGAGCCACCTCCACAGAATCCTTACAGGTTAGCAAGTTGTGCTGACCCTTCTCACGGTCACCACAGCCCGTGGGGTCTGGGGCAGGGCTGAACTCATCCCAACACAGCAGTCTGGCACAGATCAGATAAATCAGGCCCTAAAGGACCTATTTCTTCCATGAGCTTCAGATTCAGCTGGTATATCTGGTACAGATATTCCAGCACAGCAACCCTTAGAGTCCTGCAGGAACAGCCACTGGTTGTGCATGTGGGCAGGGGAACCTTCGAGAAAGAATTTGAATGGCAACATGGAAGGTGAAGGAACAAAATGTCCCAGAGAACTGAAATTCACTCAGAGGCTCAGGTTAACAGAAGCCGTCAGGGACAGCATGATGTAACTTTAAATGTCAGACACTGGAAACTTGTGGAAGGGATGACTCTACAGAAAGGCTAAACTTCCCTAAATTCAATAGGAAACAGGCCAGTGGCACTTAGACCACCAGGCAGGAGAATCTACAGTGCAGCTAGGAAGACAAGCCATAAAATCCTGTTATCCTTATTAAGTCCTGTCCTGAAGAACAGGATAGAGGCTGACAAGATTCCAGGATACAACAATGAAGAGCAGATGCACAAATGGAGTGCCAAGACAGCCCAACTGGATCATTCCATTCCCTAGCTCATTTAACTATTTGTTCTACAGTGTTTGCTGAATTGAGAAATCATTGATACAATGAAAAAGTGAAATTGGTTCAAGTGTGTACACATTAAAAATTATACAAAGTTAACCAAGCTGCATTTCTTATCACACAGATAAAGCTGTCATGTTCATAGTTGTCAGCCTTAATAGAAAAGTCCTTTAAAATAAATGTCTTCACAGAAAAACATCTGTCAAACCTTCGCAGCAAAGAGTCAGTTGAGGTCATTCCAGTTGATCTTTCTGACTAACACTCACTGTGGTCACAGAATTGGCTGGAAAGACACCTATAACCATAAATCAGCAGATCTGGCAACCACACTTTTTAACTGGTCATAAAGTTCTTCAGTGAATTCAGTTCTACACTGGGCACACAGTGCTTGGCTGATGTTTGACTGGAGTCCTCTTCCAATACATTGAAAGAAACAACAAATACAGGTTTACAATTTGTAAATATACGACAGAAACAGCTGTTACTGCAGTGGTGACAGCCTGTAAATTCCCCACACTGCTCATGTTTAATTTCTTCTAGCCTAAAAAAGCACTTTATTTTCAATATCCTATGGGAAATTTTAAACAACCATTGTTTTGGGAGGTCTCAAACTCACCTCATTAGTGGGTCTGATTTTCCTTTTCCCATTTATCTTTATTACTTTAAAACATAAAAGGATGAGTAAGCATGTACGTGAAATGCCTCACAGGGACTTTCTGCAGCCCCTGTTAGATTGTAGAAACCTCAAAGAAGAGAGTTGAAACCCACACTGCAGGGATTAACAGAGCCCGGGGAAGAACATGGAGCATTACTTACACGGTCTTCTTGTCCTGTCGCAGGAGCTTGGAAGAAAATTCACTAAGCACTTCAAGGAAAGCAAGGTTAGGAGGTGGATAGTCTTGTCCTTTCTGATTCTGGTATTTGAAGGCAAACTCTATGCCATCTCTACAGTACAGAAATATTAACATGTTCAGACATTTGCAACAACAAAAAAAACCCAAAAGACCCCCCAAAAAACCAAAAACACCCCCCCCAAAATAAAACAAGTTGCCCCAAATATGAGCTGTGATGAAACTGTATCCTCAGATCCCATCACAATGTTTTTCCCCATTACTAGCAAACAGGTGCTTTTGGACAAAGGAGAATGTAGAATTCCCTGTGGATTTGTGAGACCCCCTTCAGATCAGCACGTGGCCAGTCTCTGTAAGAAGGAACTGGCCCAGTGTGGGAACTGGGCAGGTGCGGCCCAGGGGACAGGAGCTCCATGGAATGTGTCAGATCAAAGAAGAGCCAACCTCTGCAGCCAGAGCAGAGAACTGAGTCCCCAGAGCAGGGACATACTCGGTTCTGCTTTGTCATCTGTGGCTAAAGAGAGCGCTCTCTCCTCCCTCACCCAGCAAGGCACGAGTGTCTCCTGACTCCTGCCCGGCTGGGGACAGTGTCCCCAGGTGCATCCTGACCGAGCCTTGCTGATCTTGGTCTCAGGACTGAGTCTCTGAGACAGCAAACCTTAGCACTTGAACTTTTTTATGGCATGGCAAAGTCATAATTTAAATTTAGCAGAACTTTTCTACACTTTTCTATGCAGCAGTTGCATAAAAAGTTCCAGTCCACTTTAGAAGATTTCCAAAATATTTTTGGAGCATCTTTTTATAAAAGCCCTTGGTTCCTCCAGAATGCACCGTGGTGTGGAACAAAGAACCATCCTCAGTTGTTAAGACACAACCCACACAAGCTTTACCTGAGATAAACAAACGCAGCCATGCCAATAAATTCCAAGAAATGATTAGGTAGCAGCTAGTTTGTTTCCTTTCTACCTACACACATGTAGACCCCTCCATTTAAACTAGAAAAAAAGATATAACGATTGCATGGCCTGTTGAGATTATGTACCTTTAGAAAGGGAATGCTGAGCAAGAGTTTTAATCTGAAGTAACATAAAAATCTAGTTTATTTACCACCACTCACTTGTGTAGTGTGGCCACAGCCTCTCTTGTCTTGATCTGATCCAAGCCAAAAGTGAGGGCAAACCGCCGGGCCAGCTCCTTGATGCCACTGACGTGGGCAGATGTCCTGTCCAGGTTGGGACCTTGCTCCTGAACAAGCTCATTGAACAGCTGCAGAGAGTTCAGAGGTTGACATCTGTGAGCTGGGAAACACTTTTACTGAGAAAAACTTGGGTTCTAAACCTGCTCCACCTGAGAGTGGCCTTTGCGATGACTTTTTGCACTGAGCCATAACTGAGTCCCCGTCACTTGCCAGAATTTCTTCTGTCCCACTGCTGTTTGCCAGCTGTCCCCCACCTTGTACTTGTGTGGAGTTATTTCGGTGGAATTCTGCACCCACCTTGCCTGAATTCCATCTAATGTTCTCCCAACTCATCAAGCAGGCCCTGCATTCTCGTGCTGTTCTCTAAAGCAGCTCCATCACCCATCAGATCAGGCGGTGCTTTGAATTTAGGGAGCAAAACTGCAGTTCCTCCACTGTAGCCTCAGTGCCCATTTGCCCAGCACTGCAGCCTCCAAGGCCCTCTCAGCACAGTATTGAAGTGCTCAGTGCTTTTCCAGCCAGTTCCACCTCTCCTGGCACTGCCCATCTCCCTCACTGGTTGCTGAGAGTATCCTGGCAGCCAGTGCCAGTATTAAATCAGGCTGCATTACAGAGACTGTTTCTCTCATCCCCACAAGCTCTGTTACCATGTAATTAATGACAGCAGCTTAGTTTGACAGGATTCCTCCTTGAAAAATCCACACTGGTTGCTACCTATCACTGAGGCACTTGCAAAGTGCTCCTCTCATTACTTTTTTCACGGAATGTTGTCAGCCTGACTGATCCGTGGCAGCTGCTTCCTCCTCTCCAAGTTTTACACACAGGGGCTCCTTTGACACTCCTGATTCTTCTGGAAGTACATCTGTTTTTCTCAGGTTTGCACAGATCCCTCTCAGCTTCCAGACTGCTACAGGAAATACCTTAGGAATGAATTTTGGGAGGCCCAGCTCATCCGAGATCATCTAATTCGTAGAAGTGATTTCTGTGTGCAATGGCTGTAGCTGGTACTTCAAGGGCCTAAGTGGTATTTAGTGCACTTTGTGCTGTTGGCTGATGGATTTCATCACCAGGCAGTAATTTACGGTTGATATAAAGCATATTTTTCAGGGGAAAAACATATCTAGCAGTATTGGAAGACTTAATTAGCTTGAAATTTGAAAAATTCAACAGTATTTAGACAAAGTATAAAGAAGATGCATTACTTCAGCAAATGCTAAGAAGAAAGAGCCATCCTAATTCTTCTTGTTGACTTGGGATCAATAAACAAATGTCACGAATCAGCTTGGACCAAAGTGCTCTTCCCTCCCTCTCTTCCTTCCATTTTTATCTGCCCAAACTTTGCCAGAGTGGGCCTGTGGAGACAGAGATTACTGAGGCAAAGGAGCAGTGACAGCCTGAACTGGGGAGCAGGACAATGAAGATAATGTCCTAAGGAAGTGCAGCATTTCTGCTTCCCTGTAAAGGGCACCAGAGGAAATCCTGGCTTTTTGCAGTGAGGCATTTCTAATACAAAAATCAATGCTCTTACCTGTTGCAAACTGAGAATGAGTGTCTTTGCACACTGGATTTTATCAATTTGCCTGGTTTTGCTCAGGGTTTCCTTAATGATATCTCCATAGTCGTTGTAGTACTGAAAAAAAAGGAAAAAAAACCCTTTAAATCAAACCTCTTATACAATTTCTTACAGTTTTCCCAAGAGAAAGATTACTTGTAATTCTTGATTTGAAAAGGCAGCAATTGCTCAAATCCAGATTTTTGGTCTGAGTGGGGGGCAATGTTTCAGTATCAAAATTTAAACTGAACCCTGTGATATGGCAGGGAACTTCTGTATTATTATCTTTTGTAACAAATATGTTGAAAACCAAACAAAAGAGCATTTCCTGCCCCAAACTAAGCACTTGATGAAAGTGACCCATGGCCGCCAGTTCTAAGCAACAGCATGACATTGATCCAACACCCCCTTCAAGAAGCAGGTGTGAACAGACACCAGCACAGAGGTGTGTGCTCTTTGTACACTGAGAGGAAAGGAATTCACTGAAGCCAGAAAGTGGAGTAAGGAATGAGTCAGCATGAAGTGTGGATTCTCTTTATGTCAACAGAATGGCTGCTGAAAGCCACAGCCTGTGGTGCTGCCCATCTGGGTAGAAAAGCTGCACTATCATTACAAATTCCAGGCTGAGAATATATTTTTTTCCCTAATAGTATTCTTTCAGCCTCATCAATATTTCTGCATTTGCAGTCACTTATTTTCATTCCCTCTAAAATATTGTTTTTGCCTTCCTTGGTACTAATTTAAATCCAGTTTCTCTCCCTCTCCCCCAGTTTTAAGAGAAGGAGGGGCGTGGGGAGAGGAGAAGCCCAACCTAGAGCAGCAGGGAGGGAACTCACCTGGATGGTGACAGCTTCAGTTTGAAACTCCCACCCTGGCAAACAATCCCTATGCAAGACTAACCCTGACTGATGGTTACAGTGTGTCCTGGGGGTTTTATTGTGCTGTGTGTGCCTGATCAACAAGAGGAGAATTTCAAGTTAAACCCTTTACATTTCACATCAACATCTCAAACAGTGTCTAGAGTAAAGGACCCGCTCCCTGCTCTGTCTTCCAGTTGTTCCCTCTGGATTGTCACCTCTGTGATGACCAATCCCCTGCAGGGACAGGTGGGACAGGACCTGAGGGGTCAGTGGCAGGACTGCTGATGTGCCTGTTCTGGCAGGTAAACTCCCATGTACAGGGGCAGCAGGAGCTGAGGTCCTTCTGACCTTCACTGGGCCTAACAGCTCTGTGGAAACAGTGAAAGTTTAGAGGATACTCAGTTACCACACACCCACTCGCAGCACAACCACACAGAGCTTTTTTCCTGCTGTCCTCTTGGAACCAACCTCTTCTCACAAGAATCCTGCCAAGCACCGAGCCTGGGAGACTGACAGTGCAACGTGACATGGAACAGGTAATTTATTGGGGATTCTAGCGATGACTCTGAGGAGCAGGCTAAGAAACTCTCTGTAGAGTGGAGCCTCTCTGGAAATACTCAGCACCTCAGGAACAGCTTTTGGTGCTGCCTTAAATAAAGCACACATGCTACAAAGAGAGTGAGGTCAGTGCTTGCTGCTGCTCAGTGCCATGCATCATTTAGAAAGGAAAAACTATTACAAAGGATCAAATAAAGCTGACAAAGCTTTCAGGAGTGTTTGGGCTGTAACCACAGCCCTGGCAGGGACGGCAGGAGAGGCCCTGACACTGCAGACTGGGCTCAGTCAGGACAGGAGGATGCACGAGCTGTACCTTCATATAGTGTTTGAAGATATCTGCTGCTGCATGCATGTCCACAATGTCATAAATTATCAGCTTGCTAAAGGCAGCCAGAAGGTTTCTTCTCTTATGTAAAGCCTCTATTTTGTTGGCTTCGTCTTCTTCATCTCCCTCTGAAAGCATCATCAACAACAGAATGTTTGTAAGTAACCGTTAAGTTCTAAAACAACGTTATCAAAGGAAAGCTTTTAGAAAAAAATCAATTCTTGAACATGAAGCAAGCAGGATTGTTGGAGAAGAAGCTAAAATGAAAGGTGATAATTCTTGAGTCTTGATTACTTCAAAACTTCCAGGGAAGTTTAGGAACATGACACACCACTGACCAAGGCTGCTCTCCATAGTCCTGAGGAGATCCTGAATATAATCCACGTGGAACCGAGTCCTTTATTTCCTTTACCCTGTGAAAGGCCACAGTGAACACTTGCTGAATGCTCTTGCTTAACTTCTCAAATGCAGAACATTCAGAGAGGCTCCATTAACATGACTAAGCTATAAATATTTAACAAAAGACAAATTAGAAGCACCAGTACTGCTGCATGCCTTGGATTTTCAGATGTGCAACCAATGATTCTGAACAACAGGAAGTAAAATCCAGTTGCAAGGAGCATTGACATTGAATGGCAATGCCATAAGTGTTAAGTCCCTATGCAAGGCTTCACTCTGTGAATGAAAAATAAACTACACAAATAAAATCTTAAATATAGTTATCATATAATAAAAGCACATTCCACAACTTATATAAGAAACTTCAGAGCAGAGACCTTCCAAAAATAAAGTAGGAATACTTCTGAAAACATCTGAACAAACTGATAAGAAAATACTATTTTCTCCTTTCTTCTGTGTCTGTTATGAAAAAAAGCTAAACATACCCATGCTCTGATTTTCATCATCTTGGTCAATAAAGACGTGATCCATCACAAAACTGAGAAGTTCTGACTGGAGGCCTGAGTCTGGATTGAACACCAAAGGCTGAAGCCCTTCTCGACCTCCTGTCATCAGCTGGTGACTAAAAATCATCAGGAGATCACAGAGCAGCATGAAAGCCTGAAAGGCAAAAGAGAACGAATGCAGTGAAAAGTCAAGTAATGAAAGCATAAAATACCATTGATCTAATTTCCAGATATCCCCTGCTATTATTAAACAGCTTCTCAAACTGTTCTCTTGTTTGTGTGCTGTGAAAAGTATTCCATAAGGGTTTCCTCTGATTTGGAATGCTGTGCCTTTGGTTCCCAGGTCAGGAACTGTGGTTATTACTTTCTCCAAGTCCCGGATGATCCATATTAAGCTTCCATTTCTTCTCTATGAAAAGAACTCTAAATCTACCTCTGATCCAAGGCCTGCAGCCAAATTTGTAGTAAAGAGAACACACCTCTTTTGATAAACAGTCAAAAAAATCAAACAAGTTAAAACATGAACAACATTGAGGGAAAATTCAAGCTGAGTCACTGTCAGACCCCAAAACCACAGACAAACAGCCATAGCAAGGAAATTCTTGCAGAATTTCATCAACAACTCTTGCAAAAAAAGAACCAAGTTCGTCTGCACAGCTTTCAAATCCAGACAAAAGCCAGCCTGGGCAGAATTGTCCATGATTTATGCTCATTACTATTATACCCTCATTACCTGAGACTGGAAAGAAGGCAGCTGTCACTACCTTCCTTTCTTCCAAGGGCTCATTCCTGCATGGCAGTAACACTGTTTTGCCCCCAAAAGGCTTTTGTTGGGGTGTCACAGCCAGCATTTAATCACATTCAGCACCTTTCAGAGGCCTTTTTAATCATAGCTTCTCTATTTTTACCCTCAGGTTCTGAAAACTTTACAAACTTCCAACATAAAATCTGTAAGTGCTGAACTTCCCAGTGGCTCCCGTATTTCTTGGAGTATGTTATAAAATCTGAATGAGCTACACTCAAGCAATAACAGATGCAAATCACTGTAAACTGTGTTCTGCTGAGACCTTGGGAATAGATGTTGCTATGTGGGATCTTTCTCCCCTCGATCCAAAAGGCTGTGATTCATTCCAGTGATGATGTCGCCTGCTCTAAACTCCCTTGATACTCAATAGAACTGAAGCTCTTCCTAATGCACACCTCCAAAAAACAGCAGATGAGTAATGCACTGCCAGTGCTGAGTTGTGTCCAATATAAAGGCAGCAGCGGACTCAGTCACAGGATATTTATTTCCCTCAAACACTCATGGAAAAGTTGAAATGTTTCAGTCCTGTTTCTCTAAATACTTAATACATTTTCCCTTTCTTTGATATGGACATCAACTTTGTCTGGAAAGAACGTCTCGAGTAAGGATCAAGTATGGTAGGGAGACAATACAATTCGCACATAATTCTCAAAAAAATCCAGTAAAACAAAAGGAGTAAGTAGCAGTCCTGCACTCACAGAAATATACTTTTTAAGGAAGAAAATGACAGCAAATTATAGAAGAGTCAGCTGGAAGGGCTCCCTGGAGTCTCCAGTCCAGCCTACTCTGCCTGGGACACTCGATCTCTCTGGCTCTCTCCTGGGCGTGGGTTCGTTTGGCCGAGGCTTGAAAACTTCCCCAGAACTGGGAAATGCAAAGGAGCTTCTAAAGAAAGTTTAAATTATCAATGAAGAAACCATTGTGGCCACTGGTGAGAAGAGAACAAACCCATGTTAATGCACCCCGAGAACAAAGCCACTGCAGGAATGGGAAGGAACATTTGCCGTTTGCTGAGGCAGGAAGGACGACAGGTCCAGCTCGAGCTGGAAGGGAGGTCTTTGCATGAAGCTAGAAGGTATTTTCACATTATATAATATTAATACAATATGCTAAAAGTAACTACTCTGAATATTAAAAAAAAATTACTAAAGTAAAATCTGCTGGAAGCCAATGACACACAAGTCTTTTAGAAATACATAAACTACTGACATTTCTGAGCATTTAATGTTTATATTTAGCAACCTGCAGACCAGAGAGTAAATGCCAAGAAGAGCTATCTTTCAAAGAAATAAAACTGTCTTTTAAGAAGTATTATATTTTAAATACCACAGGCAAAAACACGGGCCAGTTATTAGTTACAGTCTTTGCAAAATCTGGGGAGGTCTGATAGAAATGCCATTTGTAGACAAATAAAATGTCATTGACATAAATCAGTGTATAGTCACATAACCTCAGCTAACAAACCAGCTATTGTGTCCTGCAGAGACAGACTAAATTATTTCAACAAACCCTTTGATTCAATGGAAAAAAATCCAGAAAGATTCAGCCCATTTGAGGTCTCAGTCACCCTCCAAAAGTGCCTATTTCCATCTTTTAATCCAGTGTCTACAGGAAGAGTCTTTCATTTGAGGTGACTGAGTTGGATGCCTGAAGTCACGAGGGCTGGAAATGAGCCTGAGCATCCAGGTAATCCTTCCTTACTGTTAATCAAAAGTTAATTTGTCATGAGCTGTGCTTTGGAAGTGCTGTTAATACAGCTGCTCTTCTCGGCTGTTTGTTCAGGTTTATTTAGACAGGAGCACAGATGATTTTACTTTAAGTTTGATGTAGTGTTGTCTTGAGTTTTACTACAATTTAACACTCACACTTTTCTAAGAGCATGACAATTTCCTTTACCTGTTCTTTGACTGGAGTGTTGACATTTGATAGACACTGCTGGCAGACAGCCAGGAAGGATTTCACAGTTTTCCTCAATACCAACAAGTCCTCCTGGAATAAACATTAAAAAAGAAAGTATATAAAAATTAGTAAGAAGTTTCTAGGAAGAAGCAAAATAAAGAAATGGTGATGATTTCATACATTCAACAAGAAGCTGTGAAAGAAATAAGCTATTCAGAGAGAACACACACAGAAATAGTCCCTTGGTTTTACAGTGATGATGAACCAATCACCGAGAAGAAAACAAGAACCCTAAATTAAATGAAATGAGATGAACTCACAGCAGGATGGCTGGCCCATGCCCTGCAGACCTTTCCCCAGGATAGATCTATCAGCTTCCACATGGAAGAGAGACTGTCCTGCAGAACAACCTCCAATCAAATGTGAAGAACCTACATAATGCACATGCAAGGTTTTCCTTGCTGAAATGTTTTACTGACGCTGGCTGTTCAGTCCATGTGTCTCCGTTCCGGTTTTAGCTGTTCTTATGCTTCCTGCCACGAGCTCTCGTTCTGTGTTTACTGCAGAGCCTTTTTGTGGTCCATCTGTTCTCCCTGTGCCGGTTCACAGCACAAGGCAGGACTGCCAGCGTGCCCGAGCACCCCGCGTGTTCCCAAAGCTCTGAGCCTCTCATCACTTCCAGTGGAGTGAGTGGGATTTGCTGATACGGACACTGAGGGTCTGTGCACTCCCTCACCTTCCTACTCCTGGTCAGTTTTCTTCTGATGATGCAGCCACGGCTCTCTTGTCCCAGGGCGTTACCCTGCCATTACAGAATCTGTAACACAGCTCTGCTCTGTTCTAATCCATAACTCACCACTAATCACTCCTCTTTTTTCCTGGATATAAGCCTTCCATTTGGCAGCATTAAGATGCCTCTTTTCTAAAATTTTAAATTGTGTTTTGTTCACCAACTGATCTATATCATCCCCATTTTCAGTGCCTTCCCAGACGACTGATAAAAATGACCCTTTTTTTCAGCACAGAACAGATCTCTCCTGGAATGCATCAGAAACTATTCCATTGTGTGAGGTTTGCTCACCTACAAATTTTCTTTAATATATCAATCAGTTTTGAGCTATTGAATATGAGTTACATTAAATCCAAACATGCACCTGAAATGCAATGTGGTATTAATGCCTTACAGACACTGGTGTTTCAATTGGTTTTCTTCTCGGCCAAAAATGCAATCTTCTCAACAACAAATTGATATGTTTCTTCCAATCTTAGCTCTCGGCCCTTCAGCCTTGTACCAATTGTGTTTTCTATCTCCCACTCCAAGATTCTACCTAGGACTGATGCCAGGCTTATCAGTTCACTGTTACATAATCACCTGATTTACACCTTGGAACACTGGGATTACAACCACCTTCACGCTTGCTACTTTCTATCACAATTACCTTCCATTTAGATGTTCATGAATTCAACAAACTAAAACCTAGGAAAATGCCTACATACA
The DNA here is from genome assembly GCA_013397725.1 of Rhagologus leucostigma. Classification (NCBI taxonomy): domain Eukaryota; kingdom Metazoa; phylum Chordata; class Aves; order Passeriformes; genus Rhagologus; species Rhagologus leucostigma. Next base: position 557,089 of record VZTD01003967.1, read on the forward strand.
GGTTAAAAAGGGAATGAGTGTGTCTCCCATTTTCTTTCTGTCAAAGTGACTAACAGGCAGGTACACGGTATTTATTACCCTCTCTCCTGGCAGCACAGCATGATAGAGTTTCATGTTGAAAAGTTACAGACAGCAGGAGAAAGCCCAACTGAACAGTGCAATGGAGCCATCTGGAACTCTTCTGAGCTTGGAGAAATCCCCAGACTACTGCAGAGTGGGGATTTTTTTCAACAGAGAAAATGGGAAGAAAAAAGTGAGCTAGATTTCCAAGTCTTTGAGCATTCTGGGGTGCACAGCCCAGGCTCTCGAGGTGTGAGTACCTGATTTGCCTTCAGCAGAAAAGCTGATATGAAACCATTTTACCATCCTGCTGGCTGTCAGACAAAACCATGGGGTCACAACTTTGCAATTTAACTGCTCCATGGCAGGAACAAGCACAAGCTGCTGAGAGCAAGGACTGGAGGCTGTGCCACCACCCAAACCCAAACCAGGGTGCTTAAAAGACCCGTGTCCACAATTCTTGAGCTACTTTCTAGCTTTAAATTAAAGCGCTTTTTCCACTGAAGTAATTTTAAAATGCTGTGCTTTTGCTATGTTCACCTCCCAAACACCATCCTCTCCCTGTGTGCTCACCGCTTTTCCTCTAAAGTACTTATTATTTGCAGTATTAACTTCAACTTCACAGTGTCGAAGAGCCCTCAGCTTCCAACCCGACCGTGGAACATGGTCCAACCTTTTGCACCTTGTGATTCTTTTCTTCCCTTCAGCTTTTTGTGCCTTCTGTCATCGTGCGCATATAAATATGAAAAGTCACCGAGTCACCACGTTGTTCTTTAAATCCCTTTTTAAATCCCCTCTCCTAAGTCCTCTGCCCACTGATCACACTCTCATAGCCATGCATTTGGCTGCTCTGGCTGCTGCTCACTCACAACTGGCTGACCTGTGTCTTGCCTCTCAATGTTTGCTCTATTCATGCTTTATTTTTACTGTTCTAAGTTTTAGGACCCTATTTTTCTGCAAGTATTTCCTTCTCAGTACATACACGTACAGTGCACAGCACAGTGTCCTGGGCACCTGGGACATGGCTGAAGAAATCCAGATGGAAACAAGTGTATGTTCTAATCCCCAGGTCTCCTGCCTCGGGACTGTACTTGCACCCCCAGACTGACAGATCAGAGAACTCCAGGGGAAAAATTACCAGTTTCCTGTGGAACCACCCTCAAACCCCTTTTCACCTGAGGAAGAGTTTTCCTCTAGGCTACAACAGGCTGCTCCCACAAGCTATGGAGGATAAGCCACCTCTCCCCAGTTCAGCGCTGGTTACCTCAAAGAGCACCAGTTTGCACTGACAGCCCACACGGCCTCAGCCTCCACTGATCGTGGACAGAGGGAGACCAAAGGTTAAAGCATCAGACTGGGGATATTTCAAGGCTTACACATTTCATCCTTACCTGCTGCAACCTTCCTTTCAGTTACCAATTCAGATTTTAGACATCAAGATGACTCCACAGGACACCCTTTTCTCCACAGGCTAGCTTGAAAAAGTGTTTTAAAGTAACTCTGCCCCAAATCTCTGCTGTATTTAACTGGTGAAATCTTTGTTATTGGGCAGAGAATTTGGACTTTCTTAATAATTCAAATAATCATTAATTATCACCCTTCTGCTAAAATGTCTTTGATACATTTTTATGCTGATATCACTCCCTTTAGCTCTATTTACAAATGACATTGCACAGTGAGGGGCAACCTGCAGAGCACCGTCCTGGTAACAGCCTGGAGAAAGAAGAGCTCTTTGTCTTCTTGGGGAGGGGACTTCAGTAACCTGTGACCAGCTGAAGGGAAGTTTGGAATTTGGAGGTGTTCATTAACATTATAGACGTGTCCAATATTCTGGTCCTGTATTCTGTAGAGCTGATAGTTATTCTGGAGATGTGTTGCACTGGCTGTAGGTCAATTATGTGCTGCTAATAAAATAATGAGCTGACTTGACCCTAATTTCATTTAAACCACAAGAGTTGAGCTTTTCCTGCCACACATATGGAGGCTCCAGCCCAACACACCTGGTTCAGGTAGGGAGCCATGATCCAGAACATGCCCAACAGCTGCAGTGTGAGGTATCCCTCATAAGCAATTAATGTGCCCTGGCTTGGGCATCATGCCCAGGACCGCTCCCAAACGAGGGCAGTTCTCTCAGGACAGGGCTGTCTTTTTGAAGAGCCATCTGAACACCTGACAAAAAATAACTTCATTCCAAAATGACTCTGTTCCCAGTGTATGCCTCTGGTTGTCATGGAGTATGACTCCACCACAGAATCAATACAAGATACAAAAATTACCAAGCAATTCTGAAATGTAGCCAAAGAACTCACTTTGAAGGAAATCTTACCAGAATTCCCCATCCCACCTGCAAACTCCCTGCAATAAAAGGTACACCTGAGGGATGCAGAGCACACCTGAATAACAAATGTAAGACTTGCCAAGATACTTGTACTTGTTTCCACCTTTTATTCCTGTACTTACAACTCCAAAGTGTTCACATACCTTATCCTGGGCATTGACTGCCTAAATGGGACCTAACGAGGTGAAACAGAGCAGCTACTTCTGCCAGTGTGAAGTCACACAAACGACCCAGCTGGCAGCAGATGAACATTTCTTACAAATCAATCCCTCCATCTCTGATCTCTCAGCCTGGTTGTTCAAGGGAAAGCTAAAAAATCATCTTTGAAACATGAGCCTGGGAACAAAAATTCATACATCTATGGGATACAGAAAAACAAAGATTGAAGATTAGTTTTATGACGTATTATAAATTCTCTTCTCTCCATTTTCATCTTTTATCTTCCTTCCTTCCCCACTAATCCTCCTCCTAGCTCTCTTACTACCTCTCCTTTCCCTGCTCTCACCCCTCTATAGGTACCAACAACCTTTTCCTTCCCAGTCAGAGAGTTTACCTGCTTTGTATCTAAATAGAAACCAAGCAATTGCTCTCAGCTTGTCTTTTGCTTTGTAATCTTCTGCTTTCATCTCAAACCTGAAAGGCGTGTGAGGCTAAAAGCCTCTACTTTTTACAGCTATATCCATTGGTCTACCAAAGATGCCACTTGGGGCTACACACCATCACCTCCTCCTGTCCTGAGATCATTATAGATACAGCAAAGTAGCCCTAGGAACCTTCACGGACCTACATGTTAAACTGCTGTGCCAGAAATGTTCCTGTAAAAGCCTGAACAGTTCAAAAATACTGATGAAATACACTGTTTTCCATTCTGAGATGCTCGTGTTAATGCCTTTGTCTACCTATACCTTAACAAGTGATGCCCTTTAATGTCTGCCAATTTCCAAGCCTAAATGATGACTTATAAACCAGCCATGGGGAAAATGATTTCCCAGTGGATGAAATGCCAGATACAGTGCAGATCATATCTACTTTCACAGTGAATAAACTAGAGTGGAAAGTCTGATAGCAAACTGCTCCAGCCACAGCAGGTCTGTGGTTGCCTCTTTACCCTCAGCTACGGCTGCTGCCACTCCGAAGAGCTGCAGGGCACTAATGCAAGGCTTCCCTGGAACCAAGCATGCACAAAACTCATTATTTTGTAGAGGCTGGGGTGGAACCCCAAGCAACAAATTGCTAAGAGTTCTCTAGGTGACAGCAACTATGATTTTCATGGGGCAAAGCCAAAATGACTTGTATTTGGCAGGGCCATTCTGGAGCGACCCTTCAGAGTTCTCTTCCTTTCCACTCCTATGAACTACATTATGTCTAACATGAATCACAACAGGATTAGAAATACAGGAGAGATCAAAGCTATTCTGCATTCACCTCATAAAAAGAATCTCATGCAAATGCATCCTATTTTGAAAAAGTAGGCAAACCCATACAGTTGCACTAAGCTTGTCTACAAGAAAATCTCAGCCCCTGAAATAAATCAAGGCTTTTTCTCTTTCAGTTTAACTGGGCCATCGTGGTCACGTTGTAACAGCAGCCACACGAATGCTTGGGCACCAAAACACAAAGTTTGTACCACGCTCCATGCAGAGAGAGGCTGTATGTTAACCCCCAGCTGGAGGCTGTGGTTAAGCACGTTTCTTTTGCTGTAACTGAGACACAAGAAAACATGAAACTTTTTTCCAGCAATGCTGACAGCTGTCCCTGCACCACCTGTGCTATACTGCAGCAATTTATTGTACTTTGTTCCAAAAAACAGAGAAATGCAGTGAAGGGTGATGAGAACGCTCCTCTGTGTCTGGGCATTTGCCCCCAGGCCAAGGCAAGGCCGAGCCCAGCAGGCAGGAGGACAGGACTGCTGGAGTCCTCAGGAGTGGGTGAGAACTCCAGCAATGCCCAGCAGCCCAGAGCAGGTGGGAAAAACTGAATGAAGGTGTTTCAGACAGTGCCCAGGTGCTCTGAGCACTCGGTCCCACAGGGAAGCAGCAGCCAGCTCCCCTCCGGGGGAAGGGCTGGAAGGTGATCGGTGCAGGCACCGGTGTTTGTGCACTGAGGCTGCAGCACTGCACGGCCTCCTGCATTCCCTCCCAGGAACTCAGCCTCTCCTGGCACAGTGACATTGCTCCCTGAGGAGAACAGTGCTACCAGCAAAGGACTTGAGATGCTTTCCTGTGATCAGATTCTGCGCTCATTTAAAACAAATGGGATGGATTCCGTTTTCTGAGTTCCAAGATGCAGTACTGTACACTACCAGCATGCTAATGAGAGAGAGGCTGAGAGGGGGAAATGGGAACAAAAGCCAGAATAAAGAATAACAATTATTCTTTTTTTTTCTGATAGCTATTTTTAAATGTTAATGTCAGTATTCAAAACACCTCAGAGAATTTACTATGCATTTTTATCACTTTTCTATGCATAAAATGCTTATTTGAGTAGCACTTCATTATAACACCTTTTCCTTTTTGATGCTGATGGAGAAGTACTTCCGTTTTCATACTATTTTAATTTGATGTATTACTTTTGAAAAAGCTCTGAAAAAACAGGATGTTGGCCTCTGACGCAGAAAAGGGCTAAGGAAAGGTCCTGGAAAAGTCACATGTCACCTTGTCCTGACTGCATCATACTTTGCGTGCATTTGCTTTTTATTAGCAATCATTACTGCCAGTGCCCTGCCATTTCTATTGCAACATAAAAGGTGTAATTAGAGGATAAGCAAGATAACTACACATAAAGATTAAGCTATCTGTGGTCTACAGATCAACAGTACTGTTCACAACTGTTCATGTCAACATTCCTTATCAGCCATGCGAACTGCAGCACTCACAATAAAGTGCATTAATTACCCTCAGCAACAAAAATATAATAATCAGCTGCTATAAAATCCTGATAAAGACTATTTGCATTGCTTAGACATATGCATGGCGTTAAACAGATCCTGAAATATGGAACAAATACGAACATCAACATATTATGTGTTATAAATGACAAAAAATGATGGTAAGAGCGGAAGTCACAAAGAAATCAGGGAGAACACCTTTTTAGGTAAGTTGTGTTTTGTCAGCCAAATCTGTATGATCAAATGGCCACTTACTTTGGAAGGGGAGCCCTCAGTGATTTTCACCAGCTGCCAGAGAATAGAGTAATGGGAACACTGCAGTGCCTGGACAACGATCTGTAACACAAGAACACACAGAATCCCACACGCTGCAAACAGCAGGCACAGCAGGAAGTGTACAGAAAAATCTATCATGCATTTTGTGGTGAAAAGACAGGAGCAGCTCTCAGGTAGCACTTTTTGATTTCAAGGGTATCATGTTTTCTCTTGTTTGGTTTGGTGCTATAAGAAATCAGCCTACTAGAGGTGAAAAAGTACTGTGTAAACACTGGGAAACACCAGAAAACTGCACACTGGGGTACAGCAAGAGGGGATGTCACAACATGACAGAAGTACAACCCAACATCTGCATCTCTCAGGTCAAAAGCATCTGTGTAAATACCTCTAAACCTGGCTTCACTACTAAACAGCCTGGAAATCTGGTCTACTGTCAAATGAACATGTAGCCCAATTGCTAAAAAAGGGGAGAAAATACAACTTGTCCCATGGAGAAGAGCAGGGTCATATCCATGGTGCCCAGAAAAGCATCCATGGTGTCTATTGAACAGTTCAAACCCAGATTAGGTGCTACAACTGCCGAACTCCTCAGGGTGGCCTGCAGGAAGAAATACTGAGCAGAGTTCAGATTTCAGGACCTTTCCCCTAAGAGCTCATGGAGGCATTTGGAGAGCCACACACTGTCAGATCCAGAAACTGAGGATGGCTGGCAGCTGCATGGACAGGTTTCATCTGCCAGCCTTGTCCCTCCAGGTAGCACAACTCCAGCATGAAGCAGCAATTGCAGAGAGAGCAGAAGATCCCGGAGCTCAAAGCCAGGACTGCCACACACTGTGTGGCAATGCCTCCTCTTAGGGTAGGGTCCTCCTACAAAATTCCTATTCAGAATTTCATGAGAATTTCTTTTTTCTAAATGAAGCTGAGTTAGAATTAACAACTGGCTTCTAACTGAAACCAAATCAAAACTTAAAATGTGCTTAAATGCTGAAGTAGGAATTCTGCAGTTTAAACAGGAATCATGGGAGAATATGAGATGGTTCCTGTGCTCACCCATGAGAAATAAAAATTGAACTCTGAGGGAACAAAGTCCAAGATGTGTTCACTAGAAGAACTCCACTAGGATGTTCTAGTTCCCTGGTTTTCATAAGCTTCCATCTCACCTTCAATGCACAGTAATCATTTGTGATAATTCTAATTGCAGCCAAGGCTTACAGTGTTGGGTTTCAGTGTAAACATCAGGATTGATGCACTGCTTTTCAGAGCCAGGAACATTAGCTATTCCCAACTTTAGAGATGAGAAAGGTGAGCGAAGTAGCTCAAAAATCACAGAATTCAAGGTTTTCCACCTCCTACACAGCCCTTGACTCCACCATAAATTTCATTCCAAATTCTGTTTTTCCTACATCACTGAAGTGCTTTGAACTTTTGAATTTCTGAACAACCAGACTCTTTAGAACCTCGGACACTCAAGTGATGCAGTGCAGGTGTTGTTAAGGGTACCTGTTCTGGCATAGCTCCGTGCTCAATTCCAGTTCTCAGCAATCTGTAGCAGTTACTGAACAGATCCCATTTGGTGAGATCATGAGCACTGGAACGAGAGGAAATAAAGAGGGGTTAGTTGTGTTCCTCAGAACCCCCAGCCCAGACAGCTTTGCTGGTTTGTACAACTGCCCAAGCAGCTGCACAGCAGCTCCCTCCATGCTAAAAGCACGTCAGGCTTTCTGATAACCCAGGAAGAATGTTTTACTGCACAGGATTTTTGTAGGGAGGAGATAAGCTCTCTCCATACCACACACCTATAAAGGCTACTTAAGTGTAGCTGCTCCTTCTCTCTCTAAATTATCTTTCCTCTTCTGGAAATATTGACAGAACACCAGAAAACCCTTCCCCAGCATTGCAGCAGAAACTACAGCCAAACTCCATCAATATCTACTGAATAAAAATGACTTTAAGCAAAATAAAATTGTATATTTTTCTACTGTATTTGAAAAATAATACACATTACCACTAGATATTAAATTTCCTGAATATCTGAAGTGAGACAATATGATAACACATGGACATGAGATAGATGGTGGTGCCATCCCACTCACTGTTTCACATTTCAGTTGCACCAACCTGATTTCACCAGTAAGAGGAATAAAAATGACATTAGGAACAAATACTCTACAGCCTTACAGACCTCAACAGCTCATGAAACGGCTTTTTAATAGAGAAATGAGAAATGAGAAATACAGAAGAAACTGAAAAACATCAGGATCACAGAAGGACAAAAATACTCTCTCAGCAAGCACATTTAAGTTTAAAACATTTGTCTGTAGTGGAAATAAACAGTGATAATTTGAAACAGTTTATAATACGTCTATAAAAGAGCAAGCCAGCTCAGAATAATCAGAAACTTGCTGATTAAAATACTCACCCAGAAGAAGGGATACTGAGACTGAATTGGGAGTCTCAGTTGGATGCAGGAGCCTCTTGCATCTGACTCATCCCAGCCCCTGGATCACCCAGCCAAGCTCACTCCTCCCACCCGCTGTGCCTGCCCTGGGTTAAATCATTAACTGCCCTGCTCAGCCAGAAGGAGTAACTCTCTTAGTTCCAAAGGGACAGAGGCTGAACTCAGGACTGGGAATGCCCAGGTCCTGTTGGAAGCCCTGCCATGGAACACCTCCCACGCTGGAGTGTGTCAGCCCTGGAAAATATTTCTGGTAAGAGCTTCACAAAAAACAGAACCATCAGAGTGCACGGAGCACTCCAGGGCTGTGCCATTAAAGCCAAGGTGCACCCTGACTTCCAGTTCAAATCCATGAATAGAAGAACAGGAAAACTTAAAAAAATATTGGAACTAAAAATGTAAAAAGTGTAAAAATATTTCACAGACTTAGATGATCTTTGAGGTACTAAAATAAAATGTTTCATAGATAAATTAGAGGCTGCCAGAGAGCTGCCCCTGACTGGTGATATTAAGCACAGAGATGCTGCTTCCACAAATCACAAGGTTGCCAGCAAGGCAGACTGGTACCTCCTTAATTACAGCACTGTAATTAAAGCAGTAAAGTCTCCTTGGCGTGCAGAGGCAGGTATCAGCACAGATTATCCTACAGAGAATATGAAAGGAAAAACTGTCTCATTCCTGCCTTTTCAGCTCAGAAATTCCTGTCAGGCAGCTGGCACAGGGGCCATGCCCCCACAGCTGGGGACACTCAGCTCCCTGCCCCCAGCCTGGCCTTACAGCTGAGCTCAGGAAGGGCTCAATTCTAACTCTGTGCAAGTTACACACAGCTCTTCAATAGAAACTTCCTTAAAGCAGAGCCTCCACATTACAGTTAGGCATATTCTGGTACCTCTTTATCTCTTTTGAGCTACTTAGCCATCAAAACCATAGTTATAAAAGTACCTTGGGCACCACACAATTCTCCACAGAGGTTCAGACTGGCAGAGAGGCTCCCAGGAAGAAAATTCACACAACGCAGAATTTCCCCTTAGTTCCTTCCATGTCAGACTCTTCATGGATTACAGAAGCCCCAATATTTCATCCCAAGTTTCTTTTAATCCTTACGGGTAGCCCTGTCTGCTGGGGCACATTTCTGCCAGACAAGAGGCAGGTGAAGTAAAGGTACCAGTTTCACAGTGTTTCTCAAAAATGTGGCAAAAAGCAGCTTAGAAAAGTTTCTTTTCCAAGAGGTGACCTTTCCACCCACCAAACTGCTTCACTTCTTCAAGAGGCACAAAGAGAGGGAAGCTGTGCCTTGGGCTTTGAGTAGCTGTGCTACTGATACAGTCTAATTTCTCTAATGAGGTTTCATTTATCATCATTTCTACTTCTTCTGGATATAACAAACTTCTGAGTAGCTCAGTCTGAGGGATGCACTGGTCAACTACCGGAAAAAATGTTAAGCAAAGAATTTCTCTACAAGGAAGAGATGATGTGACGATGTGACCATGACTTTACCTGTCTGGGAAGTGTCCTGACTGATCACACTGACCCTGATACACACTGGTTTTATCGGAGACTTATGATAGTCCCCGTGGCTTTGTGGAGCCAGTGTAGAGGTGGGAAGGAAGCAAATGCTGTATCATATCTGACGACTACTAGACAGTGATAACCAGCGCTGCTGGTTTCTAAATGGGAAACCATGTCCTCCGTGCAAGGCAGAACCAACAGGCACACCCAGGGAAACGGAGGGAATGCTTGGGATGTGTCTTGCACTGGATTTACTGAAATAAGTACATAAAAGATGCTGAGATTTTGCAGCATACAAACTGCTACAGCACTGATGTGTCACATGTGAAAGTTCAACTGAATCACGATGGAGTCAATATAGAAAAAATCACCTCCATGTACTTAAATGCTATAAGTATCTGTGAGATTCTGGCAAAAAATACCCCAAGTGGATACTCCAGAGTTCTACTCAGAAGATCTCAAGAAAATTTATTATTGTGTTCTGAAAATGTGGAAGGAAACTTTGTAATGATGAATTTAATTTGTATTGATACACTGATATCCCTGTTTTGACGAATCAAAAACTGTGCTGTGAGCCCTTTGCTGTCATGGCCCTCTCAGGATTAGCTCAGGCTTGGGAAATCCCAGCCTTTTGGTCTGGAAGGCTTTTCTCATAATCCCTTACCTTGTATTTTCCACCTTGCTTTTTCTTAAAGTATAAAGCAGCAGCAAGTACCAACGGAACAAAAGCATGGATAAGGTACATTGGAGTTTCTCTCACTGGAAGAAGACAGGGACTTGTTTCTGCCCAAAGCCCCAGCAGCCATTTTATCAGTGCCCGTTCAGGAGATCTCCTGATTTAGTTTCTTTTGACTCCCAGGTGACAACAGACAATGACAGAGTCAGACCACAGCCACTGTGCTTTGAGACAGAACACTCCATGTGCATTTTGAATTGAAGATCCTCTCTCATAGATAAAGGTTCAGCAGAAATTCTGGCTCACGTGGTGTTATTATTTCCTACCACAAAGAGATCACATCACACGTAACATTCAAGATAGTAATGAAGACCTCATTATTTCTTTATATGCAAGCAGATATTAGAAATTCCTATTGAACTACAGTCATAAATAACCAATCAGCTGAGAAATGATACATTAGCTGTTTTGCAGCTCTTCAGCTCTGATTCTTTGCTCTTTCCTGTTTTTTTGAAGGTGATGTCCCTGACCCTCATTTGTATCTTATTCTACAAGGCTTCTTTACGGTCTGAATTAACTCTAGAGACCTGGAATCCTGAAGGAAAAAATATATATGGGAACCTGCCAGGAAAGCCTTAAGATCTATGCTTCTCTCCTGGATGTGAAGAAGAGCTTTCCCCAGGTCCCCTCAGGAAAGGCAGAAGTGGCTCCAGCGTGTTACCAGGGAGACTGCAAACCTAATTTGCACATGTGTCAGCCCGCTGTGCTATGGAAATTAGTAACAATTTAATGATCTTTGTGGGACTCTCCTTGAATGGCAACGAAGAGTAGAGATTGCAGAACCATTTCAGACAGTGATCCAATGCAGGAATTGGGGTAAGTGACGTCTAAGCGCAGAGAGAGAAATGAAATCACAAAGCTGTAAAAAATCCAGTTGTATAGAAGAGCGGGCAGAAGGAAGGTCCTCTCCCACACTCTGATAAGGAAGAAATGATTTGTGGCTCAGCCACCTGCACATGAAGCTTTCTCTCAAGCTGAACAGGAGCAAATGCTTCCTGCAGTTCATAGAGGGAAGATCAGGCCTTTGTGCTGTGCTCCAGAATTCACAGTTGCAGTGATGTTCTCTAGGTTGCTCTGCACGTGCTGAGGGTGCCCATAGGTCTGAGAGCAGCAGGAACCTGAAAAGCTGGTTCGTGCCTGGTGAGGGAGATTCTGTGCAATCCACACAGGGAAACTTGGCCAACAATTCAACTGCAGGAAGAAAATGCATCTTCCAGGCTCTCACCATAAACTATTAATTATTATTATTGCTACTACTAATTAAGTCCATAATTTTGAGGAGAAGTAGCTCAAAGGCATTGAGAAACAGCTTCCTGCGGATTCTCCCAAGCTGAGGCCCAAAGCACAGGTTTGTGGCAGAGAAGTGTCCCTTGTGCCCTGATTGTGCCACACAGGGGAGCAGGACCTGTAGTAACTTACTCATGGCTGTAAGAGCATTGGGTGCAAGGGAGGGAGTGCCACTTGCAAATCCCATCTGCAAAGGTCATGGCACGAACTGAGCAAGGACCCACATCAACCCAAACACTTCTACTGACAAACACCACCAGTCACTCCTCCATCTCCACTTCAGATTTCAGGCCATGTGTTTTCCCATTTCCCCACACCTGACACTGCTGATACTTGCTGAAAGGATAAAATTAACATCACAAATCTGTGAGGGAAAACACCACCTACTTGTGAAAAGAGGTCAGCCTCTTCAGTGTGGAGAGCACGTTGTATATGTCATCATCATCAGCTTCTTCTCCCTGCAAAGGAAAGGCAATCCATGAGGAGAGCCCAGCAATTCAGCCCAGTACATTACTGCACAGGCAGCAGCAGCTTCTTAGGGGTTTATACTGGTATCAAAACTGCCTCCAAATTTTCCAGAGACTTTTATTTAGATTCCATAATATTTAAGTAACCACTGCACAGCACTAAAAAATAAGCAAGATCATCTGACAATTTCAGCATTATCACTGTGTTAATATCCAAACCAGCATCCTCTAGCAGTAGAAATCATTCCCAAGACCAAAATCTGAGTTCTATCTTATTTTACAGAAAGGACTGAACCACCAGCTTTAATCACCAGCTGATGAACATGCTACAACACAATTTTAGTATTTTCTGCAAACTAAACAGCAATTTCCCTTACTGAATCAAGTGAAAATAAGGTATTTCCAACCCTAATTTTCCCAGCCATTTTCTGAAATAAGAAACCCACTTGCAACAAGTCTTCTTCCCCATTTCATTTTGGTAATTTCTTTTCCATCTAAAAGCCTAACAATTAAGACATCTTCCTACCTTCAGATGCAATTGTCAATCAATGTTTCGCTCATTATCAGCCCAGTGAGAAGCCATAAAGCAGTGGGATACTTGCTTGGGTACCAGTATGCAAATTTTTTAATTTAAAACGTCTTTAAAATGATGAAATAGACTCATTAAAATACATTATTCGAACAAGTATCACTTAAAAAAGAGTATCAAAAAGGCCATAATTTTAAATCCCTGCTACTGCTGTTCTCTTTCTTGTCTTCTCCTACTTTTGTCTTGGTTCTGTCTCCAGATCTCTGTCCCATGTCTGACCTATGCACTCGCTTTTCCTTAGAGATCTAAGGGTCTGAATTAATTTCTCAGATGCCTGTCAGACACAGTGCTTCTCTGAAAGCCTCACCCTGCTCTCCTGGGAGTGAATACCCCCCAGGATGATGAGGCCTTGCTGGCCTCTCTGTGCTCCCTGTGGTGTAGAGGAAGGGGACCCCTCGGAGGAGCCAGGTGTCCCTGGCCCACAGCCCCTCAGCAGCCCGGTCCTTGCTCTGCCCCGCAGCCCCAGGGCAGCCTTCAGGGCTTTCTGCACTGGAGCACAAAGGGAGGCCACTGGCAAAGAGTGATGAAGGGAAAAGGAGTGGGAAATAAGCAGGTACTGGCTTCCTGGTTCAACAGCAGTCATAGAGCAGTTCTAAAGGAAAAACAAAATTAAGGAAAATTACAGGAAAAATCTTTTTCTCTCCTGGTCCATTTATCCTGAGAAGACTCTTGGGAAGGCATTTATAAATCCCACTGCCTCAGTGCTCTCCTCTGTCTCCCCTTGGGTAAAGGATGAGGCCAGAGGGACCTTTGGAGCAGCGCCAGGAAGGCAGAGGCCTCTAAAAGGCCACTATTTCCAGTGCTCAGTTGCTGGGCACCAATGGGGTGTGCACAGCTCGGGTGGTTCTGAAGCTGGACCCTTGTGGGGCAGCCCAGCCTTAGCCCTTTTCGCTGCACAAGTCAGGTTTTGGTCCTGTTGGCCAGAGGTGAGGAACTTCAAAAACCCAGGCTAAGGTGTAATATGGCATTAGCTGGAAGGATTCTCTTGGCACACATGGGTGGGCAGAGATGGAGCACAAATTCTGGACTGTCTTTCCAGGTTCTGATGAGAAACTTATGAGGAAGTACACCAAAAATGGAAGACGGGTAGACAGCAAGCTCCATGTATTTCATGAAAGAATGCACAGTGGTGCCTCATCTCCTCTGGGTTGTGGAAGGCTTCCACACTTCACTCACGTACATTTCTGCCGCTATACATTTTTATTTACTCTGCAACGTGACAAGGCACATCTACAGCGTGCCTGTACATGGCACGCTACATAAAAATAGGAAAAAAGGCATATTTCCTTTATGCCATTCTAAATCAGGGACTTAGCTTAACTTTCTCTAAATGTACATCAAAAATTAAATGTATCTGCCAAAGTGCAGTGCACGACTACAAGCAAAGAAAAAGGTCTGTGCAGCTCTCATGTTATGTTTAATAGGCATGAAAATTACAACAAATTAAGTAGTGCTACACAAAGGTAAATTGCTGCAAAGGAGGAAAAAATGAGTACCGTTTCTCTTCTTATTTAATGTATTCTATCTTATGCATTCTGAAGGATAAATTCTTACAGCTAAATCCCAGGCACTTCCAGGTTTCAGACCTGTATCTTTTACTCTTCCCAGGGCTCTTTTAATATGCCATTATACATATTTTGTTAAATCCTCTCTTCCATTCAAAACATAACCCAATCTTGATTTTGCTGCCTGCTTATCCATTTGGGACTACTGGAACCACTACGAGCATTAATGTAAATGCAACTTCCTCTGCATTTTTCATTATCTTTCACTCATTCATCCACTTAATTTCTTATGTGGACTGTTTTAATACTCAACTAAATTTTCAGAAGTAGGATAGTCCCATAGTCTTGTTTTACACCATCAGTGATTTGAAGGCTTAATGGCTACTTTAAGGGACTTTCTACAGGGAGAAGTGGCTCCAAATAATTATTAAATAGCTGCTGCTGCACTACATTTTCAGATGGATAATTTCATGGCTTGCTAAGAATGTTCTTCTGTAGTCTATCCTAGCATATTTTAGGCAGTTAAGAAAACAAACAATTTTAAGAAAACAAACAACCTGCAGTAGATCCTCTACGGAATGGTTGAATCGATCCACAAATTCGTCAATAAGTTGGCTGTGGGCTATGTCAACTCTGTTCTGGATGGTGTATTCCTCACTGCAGAGGATGCTGTAGGTTTTGCTGCAGGCTTCCAGAACATCCGATTCCACATGCTTTTCCACAACAAACTTAATCTGCTTCAGTAAGGCATCCAGATGCTGCAGAGCAGAAAAGAACTTCAGCTTTCCCCCACCGGGACAATGACACTGAGCAAAGCCACTGCCAGAACACCCAGCCAAGGCTGCACTGCCCATGTGCCAAACAAAGGCACAGCACTGGGGGCTGAACAGTGGGCATGCCTGAGAGCAACCACACTTCCTGCCCAAGGCACGATACCTTTTCCATTCTGCCCGTGCTGTAGATTTCCAGGTCAAAGTACTGAGGGATTTGCAGGAGGTTTGCAACCTTCTCAGCGTCAGCGGAATACTGGAACATCATGGAAACAAAACAAACAACAGGGAAGTAAAAATAAACTCCTGCACTACAGAACCAGAAAGTTTAAAGACAGCTGTAAATCTCAGTGAAAGAATTATTTTGTTGAAAACTGTACCTTTGATAGCAGCATGGGAAGTGCAATAATGAAATGCTCGGTCAATTTATTTCTGTCGTCTATCTGAGTTTTTCTTTCTTTTGCTGTCAAGACCTGGAAGTGATCAAACATAACTACAGTAAATAGTTTCTGCATATAGCATTTATTAACTTTTCTAAACATTGTATTACAAACAAAAATCCATGCAAGTGTATTTTTAATAAATCAAAAGAGAAGGGAATAAAAAACTCAAAACACATTTGGGCTGAAGAGTGATTAAGTGGGAGGACTGTGTGTCCTAAGAAGCTGTGATTGAAAAGGAAAATACTGTATCACCCAGCATGACATTGTCTCCACACATCAGCATCTTTTTAGGATTGAAATTCAAATATAACCCAAGTCTGTGGAAGTTCTGCTATTCTTTCCAAGTGTACGGAGCTCTGGCTTTCACATATTAAACCAAGAGTTAATGTAAGACCTCAGGGCAAACTGAAGTATAATTAAGAAAACCAAAACCAAACCACACTGTAACAATGATTTTCATTAGCAGATTCATGGCCTCCTCTCTAAACTGGAATGGAATTCTCAGGGAGAACGTACATCCAAGTTCACAGGGAGGTACTGAAGCACTAATGCTGTCAGAGCAAAACCCCCTTGAAACAGTGACCAGAGAGACAATAATCAAACCAGCAGACAATAATCAAACCAGCATGCTTCATCAAAGCTCAGATCTGGCTTCCTGGCTTCAGGAAATGAAAGAATACTTTTGAAAACAAATAATGATAATAAAATACTCAAGTTAGCTGATGATTCACATACAGCCAATCAGTCAGACTGTACAGTAAGGGTTACAAGCTAAAGTCAGAGGAGAAACTATTTCACAAGAAGGTGAGTGCCTAACTAGAAATCTGCTCCTGTTTCAACTCAGAGAAGTTGGTGGGATCACGAGACAGGAAGAATGTCCAGTGACAAGGCAGAGATCCCTGCAGTTACCATCCCACAGCTCCTGGTCCAACTGAAAAGAAGCAAAAGCTAAGTGTCACCCCTACATGGCTTTGCAAGGGAGGAGGAGCAGCTGGACACATGACATGTGCTTGGATGCCAGGCCCTGTGTCAGCAGGAACCCAAACCAGCTGTGGAACTGGGGGAGAATGGCTCAGTAATCAGGACAAGACACCACTTGCACAGTGCATGGTGCAGGGATGGCCCCAGAGCAGCCTCAGCCCCTGCACACCCACCAGGGCAGCACCAGCCAAGCTCAGAGCAGTGCAAACCCAGGTAAGAATCCCAGCCCTGACAGCCCAGCTGTATTCTGGGGACCAAATACTGCTGTTCCCTGGCACTGGGAATTGATCTGGGTCCCCAGCATGACTTCCAGTCTCTTTTGATCATCCTTCAGAAGGTGAAATCTGTTTTACTGATGTGTTTTCTTTAGCTCCAAATACAGACATTGAAAACTTAAAACTAAGCAATTTGCTGAACTTCAGTGAATTGAGCTGTAGATCTCTTGAGAAAGAGAAAATACCCAGAAAGTTAATACTGACATTATTTGGTGCTCCAAACAGAAAACACCAATGTGACTGCTGTGTTTTTTTTAATGTAAAGGTCACTTTGCCTGCTAGAAAGGTTTGCAGCTTGAGACAAAACAGTTGTGCTTACAATACAGTTTTGGTACAAAAGATAAGATGTGCTTGTATAAGTTTGAGGAAGTGCTTTCATGGATTCCCTCCTCAACCCTGAAATGTTTTAATAAATTAGGAATTCCTAAGAACATGCTTTATAAATTAAGGCACATAAAGCATGTTTAAATTGATGGTTTCTTGGAGCTTTTCCTGGGACGCATGTTTCTGGACATGAGACTAATCAGCTTTGGCACATAAAAATGAAGAAGTAACTGCATTATTTTAGCAATAGAGAATGCCAAGACTGTCTCCAGATTTCATCTTTATTAAATCTGTGGCTTTCCTTAACAAACTAGTTATGATTATTTAGAATGGATGCTAACAGAAGTATCATATGTTCATGTGGGTTTATTCCATTTTAGTCTATCCAATAAGATGGGGACTACCAAAAATCAGGGGAATACGTCTGAGAAGCTGAGACTGCTTTGGAACATGGATGAATTTATGTATTTATGGAGAATACAGCTGAAAGCCTGTTATTACCCTGACCCTGTGACTTACACTGAAGTGTTTAAAACTGCATGTCCAGCCTTAGGAATGGCCTTCCACTGGTGCTCAAACAGTCGCTATAAAATAAACTAAAGCGGCAATTTGGCCAGAATGTAAAGTTCTGAAATTTTTAGGGCACTCAGTGGAAGAGGCCAAAGAGGATGGATGCCTAAAACCACAGACACATTCAGACTGCTCCCAGTCTCACCCCTCCTGCTCAAAGCAGAGCCAGCCCGGGGGTCACACTGGGAGAATCAAGGCCTTGTCCAGTCAGGTCTCAAAAACTGCCAAGCACGGAAAGGGCTTGTACCAACTCCCAGTACCTGTTCCAGTGCTTAAACACCCTCACGATGAAGATCCTGTTGACTTTTCTGCAAATTTTATGCCCATATTAGCAGCACATTCGTTTCTATTGGAGCCGTCAGAGATAGTCTGCTCTGCTCCTACACTTTCCACTCTAATCTAGTTTCAACATTAGGGTCTGGCGATGTGGGTACATTAAAAATGTAAAGCAAGGGTATGATAAAAAGAACACCCAAAAATATAATAAAAGAAGACTTTTATGCTGTAAATTTATATTGCTTAACTTGGTAATGCAAATCCCAAATCAAACAAAGAGAAAACCAAACATGTCCAGAAACAGAATTTCTAATATTTTTCTTAGACATGTTCAGACGAAACAGAAACACCAATTAAAAAACTCTAGTGCAGAAGTGTCCAAATGTGGTGTTACAAATATCTCCCGTGCTTTGCTGCCAGCCAGGCAGCTGCAGCGCCACTCACCCTCTTGCCGGTGCCCCTGCCCACGGGAGGATGTGCCTCGGCGGCCTGTCTGATGGTGCACACCATGAGCTCGATCAGGGCGCTCTCCTGCCGATCCGACATCGCTGCGGGGACAACAGGGCATCACTGGGGGCGGGGCAGCGCCACGGGGACACAGCTGGGACGGCCGGGGAACACACACAGCAATAGGGGAACACCCAGCAATAGGGGAACACACCCAGCAACAGGGGAATACACAGCGATAGGGGAACACAGCAGCACAGAACATCACACACAAGGTACTTTGTCACATTTATGGAGGCTTTCCTGCCTCCTCTTTGATGTGCCATTCACATAATCGCAAAATGGACATGGCAGAAATAAAAGAAGCCCAGAAAATGCAGGCTGGAGAAAAGGATCAATGAAGGGGAACATAAGCAAGATCTACAAAATCAGGGAGCGTCACAGAGGACAAACAGCAACAGACAGTTCACTGTCACTTCCTCATAAATTCTCTGCTCTTTGGCAAGTGCTTCTGCTCACATTTGGAGTATCAAACCCCACTAGGCTAAGCAGAAACAAGGAAGCAAAGTGCCTAATTTCCTAAGGAAATTACCCTGTAAGTACCCCCACCACTGTAGCAGGTGCATACCAGAAGGTCAGCTTTTGAAGCATGGACATGATGAGCACACTTTGCCAGGAACATTGATTTTTCAACCACCTAAGCCCTGTGATGGTCCCTGAAGCAGGAGAATCTTGAGGAATTATAAAGGATCTTGAATGACACTCATTACCCTTAGGGACACTTTGCCTCCAGCCTCCCTGGCTATTCTGTGCACATAGGCCTATGATTAGCAAAAGGAAATCTGAAACTAATGGTGAAAGAATCTCCCTTTGTTTCTTCTCTTGAGAATTCATTATGTGTTCACATTGCCTGGAAAAGCCCCATATTTAACTAGCATCACCTGAAGTGCTTGTTTATTCAAAACTGTATTAGCTATTTAATTTACGGAAATAGTTATTTAAACATTCAGACAAAATGAAGTATTAGCCTTTAATATTAGGGAACCATAGTACAGCAGACTTGAGGAAAAAAAACCTCCAGAGTACAAATAAAAAGAAAAATAGAGTACAAATTGCTGCTTTCGAATGAAAGTACATTAAAAACTGATTAACCCAAAATCTTCAAATATGCTTTCCAAACAAAGCACAACATAAAAAGATATTTCACTATGGGTGGCAGAGGTATTTAAGGAATAATTAACAATACTGTGCAATATCAAGGAAGCACAGGGTTAAGCCAATACCTTCTTCTCCTTGGACTGGCTCCTCCAAGAGCAATTCTGTCATACATTCCCAGTCTTTCAGCAGTTCTTGAGAGCTCTCCCACAAGCTGTCCACCAAATAGGCTGCATGTTCATGCAACTAGAAAATCCAAAGCAATCATCAGTACAGCACTTGGTATAAGCGCCAGTTCTTCAACTTTCACAATCATGAGGCCACAGAGAGTGTCCTGGGCATGTATCTTATGTTAGCTGGAAAGAACATTCAGTTTGAAACTAACTCAGGAAGGCTTTCTCCCAACTGAATGATACCAGTGCAATGGGGTTATGTTCTAACAGAAAATGGAATAAAACCAAACCGAGCTTCTATTGCACAAAGCTGCTTGTTTGTGAAAAATTCCCGGAGTTTTGACCCAGAAGCTGTAAACTTACCTTTCTTCTCTTTCTCACTGCATTACAAAAAGGAGAGATGGTGAGACATGAAGGTGTAATGTATCTGTTTTGAACAAGCATTTGATTTTCATACGTGCTGCTATGTGCTCAGAAAAAAGGAGCAAAAACCCTGGTGATTTCAGGGAGTATAGATTTAACACTAACTTTGAGTGCAAAAAATGTTTTTATGTAAATTAACACAACTGTTATAAAGTGAGAAAAATAATCTATAGGCTTCTGCTGTTTTCTAAACTTATCTTTAACTACTACCAAAAAGTAACAAGCACAACACGCAGTTTGTGCTTGCCAGTGACTGATTCCTTAGCTGGAAAACATCTCCGAGTACAGAGAAGGAGGTGTCAGTACATTCTCCTCCTCTGCTTCCGACAGCTTTGGGCAAAATGTCACAGAGTTCCTGCTGCTGGGCAAGGTTCACTCCCTTGGACGCACCCCCAGGCTGCAGTGCTAACTCGTCCTACGCACACGCAAACTCCCACTTCTCTAACTCTTTACTCACACTGGAGTCAGGACATTCTACTTGGTTCCTAAAGACTCTCTCAAAAACAATAACAAAAACTGGCCCTGAGAGCGAAGTGACCTTCAGGGAGCAGTATGGGAGGCACTTTGCTGATCTTGGCTTTGGGAGTGCAGCAGAGTCTCTTTGCTCCTCAGAAGGACAGACAAGGTGCTCAAGAGTGCTCATTAACTCCAATCACTCACATCTAAGGTGTCTGCACTGTAAAACACAATGGACTTTACAATATAAGTTCTAAAGAAGCTGGAACTAAAAATCCATTCAGGTGGCAGACAGAAGGCTCACACAGATAGTGACATTTCATCCAGATTAATTTGCAGGTTTATGAGGTGTTTCTAAAAAAACAGGAACACTGTACTGAAATTTTGTCCTTCCTTCTCAGCAACTCTGAGTGTTTTTCATGCTCACAGTCAAGTCTCTCGTCCAAGGCTTCATAACAATTACAATAACCAACTGTAATAGCTTTCCTCTTGCTTTTTACCCAAAATATACTACCCTCCCTTCTCTAGAGAAACATTTCTGTCATTCCTTTCTTTCAGTCTATTTATTATCAAATCAAATCTCTAATTTTGAACCTTCCCGCTCTGTCTTCAGAACATCCTGTACCTGACAGTATCTTCTCAAATTTTCCTCCCTCCACTGCCACTCCCCACCTGAATTACTGTTACTACATGTACCATACAATTTCCCATAGATGCTGTCTCTATAAATCATGGGCACAATCGCAACCTGGATGTGTTCATCAAACATTTCATGTCACCACATCTATGCTTGTTGCCCTCATCCTCCAAGGTTTCCAAGATGCACCTGCATAAAGACCTGAAAGACCTCATCTCATCTCATCTCATCTCATCTCATCTCATCTCATCTCATCTCATCTCATCTCATCTCATCTCATCTCATCTCATCTCACAGATGACTCTGCTCTGAGCTAAGGACCCTCAGGTCCTTCCTACTCTGAGTTCATCTATGATTCTAATCAGAATTGGAGATATTATGCAGTTTCTGTTCCGTCCTGGTTCAAATTATTTTACTCCACAAAGAATAACTCCAGAGGAATTCTCCTTGCCTGGTTATGTTAAGCACAGAACCATTTACATTTGTGTGCAGCAATGCACCCTGGCAGCCACCACAGCACCAGCAATGCAGTGTGAGTACAGTGGGCACATGCACGAGCTAAATAAACCACAAAGATTTTCAGATCAATTTGCTTAATGGACAAGGAAAAGGAGAGGCAGGGAAAAGGGATTACATTATTTCTGAAAATATAAAGAAAAAAATGGAAAAGAAAGACAATTTATTACTGTATGTTGATAAATCATTCCTTAAGTTCCAGGTTTTATTAAACATTTAAAGGTTAAAAATTACTTTTTTACCTCACTTTCAAGAAAGAAAAGAACCAACATTCTAATAAGGTTTCCATTTGGGCTATTTCGCCCCCTCCTCTTTGCTAGAGCCTCTTCAGCTTGGGGATCATGTCTGCTGAACAGCCTGAAAATAAGCAGAAGGAGCTCATGGCTATCACAACAATTCTCATTTCTACAAGAATATGATGAGCATTCATTCTTGATACAGTAAATTTGTTCATAAAACAGTGCAAGTATCTCAAGCTATTTCTTTCAAAGGAAAGAGGGCATGACCTCTGCCTGTCTGAAGAGATGAATTTATCTTCAGTCTTTGGGTTCACAAGACTGGAAGAATTTAACACAGGAAAAAGATCTCCAAAACCTACTTATATTGAAGGTTTTGCACAATTTTAAATATTTGCATCACTTGTACAGTTTTGCATTTATAACATATCCAGTCTTACCGTAGTGACTGCACCAGTGCTCCGAGAGCTAAGGTTGTATCACTCTGGCTGGGCCACAGTACAAACAAACCTGACATCCATCAGACAGCCAGCCTCAGGTACCAGGAGCAGCATCAAGGATATAACCAGCTCTTACTCATTATTTGGTGTTTTACACATAGGTGACACACTCTGCACTGAGACCCCTGATGCCTGGCCCAGCCCAAACTCCTCTCAGTACTCACGTTTCCCAAGAGAGCTCAGATGTGCCAGTATTACTGTTATAGCAATGACTGTTTTACTTTGAGAAGTTCGAAAGCTGTTCCTGGCTTTTACAGTGAAACCACAAAGCAGATTAACACATGAAACACAGAATTCTGATTTCACTGCTGTAATTCACTGAAGAGAAGGACGAGTTAAATACAAATGTTGTATTTTAGTTAAAAACACCACCTCGTCCCCCCACTTATCTTAACAGATAAGCAATGAACACCTCTGCAGGTGCTGAGATACCTTACAACCAGCCCCTCAGAGTTGAGCCAGTATTCAGTGATCCTTTATATCCTCTGTACTATTTGCTTTCCTTTGCTAAGCACAGAGCAAAAGTCTGATGATTATCACAGAGAAAGTGATAACGAAATGTATTAAATTAGGTGACATGAATCATACCTCAAGTGCCTCAAAGAGATTCTAACTTATTTAACTGGAGATTTTCTTTGCAGAAACCAAGACAAAATTACTTAAGAATGGGACAGTCTTGTCTCCATGCTGTTAGCTTTGAGACACATTTACAGAACACAGCTTAGTACCTTGTAAAAGAAGTCAGAATGAAGTTTTGTCTTTATCAAGATAAAGTGCACTGAGGTGCAGATATATCCTTATTTACCTCTGAGGCATTTCTCAAAAGTATTCTGTCACATGTTGATTAATAAAAGGAATTTTAGTATATATTTTTAAAGAGAACCTAACCCTTTCCAATAACTAGTAAAATGTCTTGTAGGTAATGGAAATCTGCACATATATTCTTTGAAACAGACAGTGCTTGATCACAAAGCTGAAATTCCAAAAATCCACCAACGAAAGCTTACAATTACAATGTGGATTTGTAAATCCCTAATAAACCATAGAAAATTAGAGCACTGGAAAGAAAAACAGATGTTTTTGTGTATTTTTTCCTACCTGTATCTTGGCATGAAAAATTAGATAATCTGGGTTCTGATATATATCCTCTATACATATAATAAAAAACTCTCATGCCACAACCCATGAGGAGAAAAAAATCAAATTCCTGCTGAAAGATTTTTAACTGCAAACAATAAAAAGAAGAGGTTAACTCCTATGATGTGGCAATGCCCTGGTCACAGTTACTGAGGTGGTGTGACACATCCATGGAAAAGCTGGCTCATGTCCTTTGGCATAGTGAAGACATGAAAGATGTAACCATAATGCAGTGCATTTTCAGGGGAAGGCGGTGAGTTTAGAAACAAATTTTGTAATTATTGCTACATAAAAACCTCTCAAGTTCACAATGTTGAAGTAAACTGGCCTAAAACTCGGTAGAAATTATGACTGTTGATGTATCAGGTAGACCACCACAGACTACAGGCCCAGTATATGTATCTGATCACACCAGGAATTCAGCAAGTGCTGCAGGATTTAAACCAACTTTAGAAGTTTATGCAGCCTTTGTATACTTAACCCTCGAGGAGTTAGGAAAAGTTATCTGAATTGAAGAACAAGAGAAACATACACTCAGTTTCTTCAAGTCCTCAGGTCTTGTTTAAACAAGAGAATAAAGTCTCTGGTTTAAATGAAATATCCGATTTGCTAAATCAGGATATTTCACTCTACTGCTTCTTTGCTTTTTGATGTTACCTCTCTAGGAAGCATTCACAAATCTGGTCTTATTCCAGGGCAACTGATGACTTACTTTTTGTGGAGGAATTCCCCAGCTGCTACTGCCACAGGCCGGTGTGCTGAGTACACCAGGTGATAAACATTCTCACAGTCTTCGTTGGACAGAGCCTCCTCGCTCCCACTGAAAGAGTCACAATAACACCTGAACTACAGCAGAGGTTTCATTTCCATCCCCTCGCCTCCCACAGCTCACTTGAGACAGCTACAAGGTTGGTTCGCTTCCCACAAAATCCTAAATGGTTGAACAAGGACTTTAAGGATCTTTGGTTCAACTTCAAAATACAGAGGTATTTAAAGGGCCTGTAAGACTGGAAGTTTCTCTAATTTCCTTCTCCCAGTTGCATCAATAGAGAGATAAAATAATACTATGAAAAGATCAGAATCACTGCATACAAACCCTCCCCTGCTTATTCCTTAGACCATCACACAAACTACAATGCACATATTGCAAGATGTCAAACACTCTTCAAACATCTTAAGGTAAAAACCTGGAATCCCTTAGGTTGGGAAAGACCTCCATGCTCACCAAGTCCAACCATTAACCTGGGCCCTCTGTGTTCACCACTAATCCATGTCCCTAAGTGCTACATCCACCTCTGAACACTTCCAGGGAAGGGTATTCCACCACTTCCCTGGGCAGCCCGTCCCAGAATGTTAGCAAAAATGATATAAAAATACCAGCACTGTCACAATCAGGATGTTACCTCCATCCTTGTTTAGCTGACATCCACCAGAACCATTTATGTATCAGGACTCTAAATCATTTGGCTGCATACTAGACATAATTTTATTTGGTCATTCCCCATCAGGATTGCTCCAGACACCTTTTTGGAGTTCCCACCTGCCAGAACATTGCCCTGTGCTCTTCAAGGTGACCCAGACTCTTCTGGTCCTACATGCATTCAGCATTGCCTGTGCTTTCAACAGGCAACCAAAGAGAAAGCAGGAACAGACGAAAAAAAGTGCACTGGGTAATTTTTGACCTTAAAACTTATTGTGTTCCCAAGAAGTGCTAATAATGCAGGGAAGAGATGTGCTCTACACATAATTTCTGATCATATTTGTTATATTTACTTTAAAACAGTAGATGCAAGATTTCATTTCTTGCTAATATTACAAGGCTAATCTCTTTAAAACAGAGTGACCCATGAATAAAGAGCTGAAGTCTAGACTTCTTTACTAAGGAAAGGCTAGTGCAATCTTTTGTCCAAATTCTGCATGTCCAAAAACATTCTTCAAAGTAGAGCCACTGGATATAAAGTATGAACCAAAAATTCTATGCATCTGCTTGTAAACCAGATGTTCTTAAATACAGCTTTCAATAAATACATTATAAAAGCCAGCAGTGCCCCTCCAGGTGCACACTCATGAGGCTGCTGGGGACAGGCTGGTTCCACATCAGCACATGGGGGGATTTCTGAGGTGATCCTTACCTCAAGGGAGCCACTGCATCCCCACACGGAAAAGCCTGGAAGCAGGTGTCTTACCACATGACTATTTTCAGCTGTGTCAGGAAATCAATCAACCCTCCCTACACTGGATCTGTGTTACTGCTGGAGTTATTCTAGCAAGAGTAACCCACAGACACTTATTTTGGGAGGACAGTTGTTCTGCCCTTGGCAAACGGTAGAAATGCCCTTTGGCATTCTTCCACACAGTGGATGCATTAATGGCTCCAAAACATCCACATATTTTTACACTTTGCCTCCTATATTTCCATGAAATGAAATATCTTCCTTTAGCTTCATGTCCGTATTACATGTTCAGTTCAACTTCGTACTAAGTGTAAAGTAACACATGCACTTCAATACACAAGCAAAGCATTCAAGTCACTCAAATGTTTCTGGTTTAGGTGATTTTCCAAAGGGATACAGGGGTTTGGAGCAGCACTCACTGGAGGATGAGCGTGACCAATCGGATGGCTTCCACAGCGACATCGTACTCCTTGTCCAGGGTCATGGACACAATGCGGTCCTGCAAGGCAACTCTGGGTCAGTCACAGGGCACAAACACAGCACAGCCAGCAGGTGGGAAATTCTAGAGATTACAAAATAACTACTTTTGGAGAGAAAGATGTTTGGACTGCACCCTGACAATGAGAGCCCCTCAGTATTACCCAAGCTGAGTACCCCTCAGCTGTATGCTATATGCACCGTGGAACAACAGGAGCAGGTGCTTCAACAGTCCTTATCCTCGTGTGTTTGCCGGAAAGGGAGGGAGGAGACTTGGGAGTTACAACGCTGTTCTGGGCTGGGTTAATTTACCAGGTCTTTCCTGAAAAGTCACGTACTTGGGTTGGACAACAGCAGAAAAACTGCCCGACTTCACTCCCCTGAAACAAATCATTTCACAGGAAGGAACGCTGCATATATGAAAATACTGTGAAGAAAAATCACACCTGAATTCATGCACCTGCAGATTGCCTGTAAAGTTGTGACCTTTTTCCTGTCTACATCTTAAGGTTTGAAGCAGATCTCAAGAATTGCACTACAGAGCTTCCCCAGGAAAGTGGGGAATTCCATGGTTTGACTTTGTGTTTTCCCACACTCTTTCCAGTGGAGACAAGCACATCATTTTCCTGTCAAATTAAATGATTTTCTAACTTCTAAGGACCCTGTAGTTATGAGAAGTCTTTTAAGGGTTTCTTTCTCCTTAGGTTCAGTTTGCAAAAACTACTGGCAAAAATAGCAGTGATTGGTGTATGTTGTCCTTCCTATCTGGGGAGAATTTCCATCCAGCCATAAAAATGCAATTTGTCTCAGTGCTCTTTGCTTGACTGATCAAGTTACTGAAAAGAAATCAGGCAATCTGAAAATAAAACCTGATTTCTCTGGCTTAACTTGCTTAAGGAAGGACTAGGTACTCTATGACATTTTGAGATATGAAAAAACAGAAATCAGGGACTGGGAAAGAAACAAGGGACGTGTAAGGCAACAGCAGTGAAAGTCACCAGAACAAACCAGGACTAAATTAAGGTTTTCACCTTTTTTCTCTACTATTCCATGCATTTAAAGGCTGAAGGGGAATATTAAGCAACTGATGTTTATTTTGATACAGAAATTTCAGATCAGTACTTAAAGAATGCATCGTGGCTGTCTCAGGTGTTACTTCCCAACAAAACCAGGTCTGCAGAGACACTTCTTGTCACTGTGACTGAAGGAGCCTCTATCAATCACTATTAGGTTCCTGGGGAATTTGATACATTTCATGTAGCTCTAAACAGTTTAAAAGACTGTAAGAAGTCCATGAAGACACCCAGTGAAACAACTTTCCACACAGGACACTCTGCTATGAACAAGACAAAAAAACTGCTGTCAACTTTCCCTAAGGTCCCGGCCAAGGAACAGCAATACCAGCACCAAGAGAAAGAACAGCCAGGGATACTGATCTTAAATGTCTCAGTGGAATTTCATGTATTCCCTCAAAGTGTATCTTACACCCCAGGATATCTCAGGGAGGGAACTAGCTGTACATGAGTGAGCACACAGGTGTAAAACTCCTTCTCCATCTCTGAAAAAAGCCTGGAAGGGAGGGGGTCCTCTCTCCTGTCCACAGAGCAGGAGGTACCCTCTGAATCTGGAGTCCTTTGGGACTTTGAAACCAACTGACGTGAGAAGGTTTCCTTATCCAAAAAGACGATTCTCTCAATTTTCCCCAAAAATATCAGGCTTAAAATAGACAGCACAGATGTGTCATTTTCTGCCTTGGGGCCAGCACCTTTGTGTGGTAGCACCTGCCAGCCAGGCCCCAAGAGCCCTCCCAGCAAGCCCTGCACACCCAGTGCCTCTGAAGGTGTAACTTCTGTGGCTGAGGAAGTTCCAACCCCCATCTGCTCAACCTGCCTTTACAGAGATTCCCTGCACCATTGTACAGCAGCAGAACAGAGCACAGGCTTGTATTTTTAACTTGAAATACTAATCTTCAGGGTCTCTGAAGATCAGTTTTCCATTCTGTATTAGGCTGTGAACAAGGCAGACTGAAGAGCCAATCTCTCCTTCTGTGGAGACAGCACAGGGTCAGGGATGAGGGAGTCTGGCACTGACTGCAGAGGAGTTAATTCACAGCTTTTCCATATGGGGTCAGTTACTGTCTGTGTCAGACGGGACTTCTTGATGGAAAACAAAAGTCTTCTCTTTGATGGACAAATTTTTGTTTTGATGGACTAAGCTTATTTTCCAGCATATCACCTACTCTTAGAAACACAAATGCTGGAAAGAACAGGCATTTTTCCTTTGAAAAAAGGGACAGGATCACATCCTTCTCACAGCTCTCTGGAAGGTGGTGAATTAACATCCCAGCAAAAGGCACTCTGGATCAAATTAATTTATTCTTTAAACAGCTAGAAGACCTCTAGAGAGATTTCTCTCAGTTTGAATGGATTGAACTGAACACCAGCTGAACAGTGCAGGTTGATTAAATTCCGATGAAGAAATATAAATAAGCAGCCATGGAACTGAAAATGGCAGTTAGGTCAATTATTTTTCGAAGAGGTGGTGGTAGAGTCTTTGGCAGCAAGACATTTAGCTGATGTATCAGAGATTCAAAACGCATTAATTTGGAACTTTGCTCCATCCTGGTGTCAAAGGCCACATCCCTGACAGCACAGCTGTAAATCCAAGTGCAGGCATTTGGGCCATGCCAGCTTTTTGTTCTCTTGATGTGGGAGAAACTGAAACTGATTAATCATTATGTTAAACAAATCTGTTCTCTAGGCTCATAGAGACTTCGAGCACACCTTTTCCTCTTATTTATTTCATAATGATACAGATTTCTGTAGTAGAACCAGCTTTAATGGGACAGAAGAAAGATGAATTCCTATCAGGGTTCCCTTCCCTCTGAACCTCTTTGGCAGCAATGAAAATTCCTTGTGCCATCCCAAGCCAAGCAGCAATGCACAGGCTAACCTAGCTTCCTTTAAGAGAACTGTCTGTGCTGTGAAAAGCAGGATGTATTTAGAGGTTTCATGTCCCTGCAGTTTTCTGGAGTACGTTACTGAGTAACTACTGCCCAAAGTGTCTCCAGTTGTCCTGGAAGGTGCTGGTGCACGGGACAGGTTCAGCCTCAAAGCAGTCTTTTCCCTTACAAATTATGGGATCCTGGCAAAGAAGCATCCAGCACATTTCCTAGTGAAAAGAAGTAGATAAAAGCGCACGAAAGCTTTAGTGGCCTGTTTAAAAATAAATGGAATTACAGAAGCAGCAAACAGGAACAAAACTAAGTCTGCACAGAGGGAACAGGAAAAGCAGCAGAGTTGGAGGGTCCATTTTTCTGGTTGTCCTGTGAGGATAAAGCAAACCAGACTTATGGAGGCATTAGAGAAGCAGTCTGAGGTCTGAACCTGTTTGCCAGGTTCTCTCCCATGAGAGGAAACTTTGTCGTTACTGCAACAGTCCCAGAAAGTGGCTTTATAAAATTGGGAAGAATGCAGGCCCAGTTTAGTCAACTACACTTAGTTCATTCCTGGCAGATATTTATTTAATCTGCCCTTTAAGATTGTTATCTTAAATGAAGGAGATTATTAATAAAGAGTCTGCTCTATTATATAATTATCATTTTGGAAAAAAGCCTTCCTTAATATCTAGGCTTTACTGCAGGTTAAACATCTTTTTCCTGCATCTCAAGTGAATGTGGTGAAAGGCTGACCATCGTGTTTTTATAAATTGTTTACATACAGGGAAAATATGAAAAATTTTCTATTTTTTTTGCTTTCTAGATCAAACTGGAGGAGTTAATTGTGAAATGGCAGACAAAACCAGCGAAGCAGCATAAAATCTACAGGGAGAAGTTTAAGTCTTGTGCACAGTATTTATAAATATTTAAATCTCCACTTTTCTAAACAGAATTTTTTATCAACATTATAATAATGATTTAAGTTCAAATAAACCAGTCAGCTCTGTTTCTTTTTTAAACAATTTTTTTCATCAGCATTCTGATAAAGATTTAAATGAGATGAGTTTTTCCGTGGGAGTAGCCTTTCCCACAGTAGTGTGTTCTGCAGAACAAAAGCCACGGGGAGAGGCAGTGCCTGAACACTCTCCTCACCAGGCATCCAAACAGGAGCAGGGACTGTTTCCACACCCATCTCTCCAGACACTTCACTCGTAAAATAAAGCAGTCAGACCACAACGTGAACTAACGGCCACATTCTTATCCAGATACCAAGCAAAAAGTTTGTGCTAAGAAAAACCTCATGAAATATCCCCCCAGCAGTTCTCTCCTGAAGGGCCAATCCAGCTCAAGGGGTTTAGAAGCACAGCGTGAACTCCTGCTCTGCAGCAAGGCCAGTTCACTGTGTAGAGGACTGTGATGCACATCCAAGTGACTCTCCCTCCAAACACAAGCACATATTGAGCTAAAAAAAGCTGTGTAACAAACAATCTTTCATTATGGGCCACTACTTTCAGCTGTATTTTAGATTGTGTAAGTATACATCCTTTAAATTCAATAAATCTAAAATTAAATAAGTACAAGCAGATTGAATAATGACAATATATAAGCTATCAAAAATACATACAGACAAATAATTATCCTGGTTAAGTCTGACAAATCTTCCAAGATAAACCCTGTGAAATGGACTTGGCTTCAATTCAGCATTCAGTAACACAGTTTTAGTAGCGCAGTTACAAGCCTTGTCACAAACTAATGAGTTTATTTTTAACAGACATGATCCAAAGACCACAACAGGATGATGATACTTTTACTTTCTGTCCTCCTTCCAAAAACTGTATTTCCTCTTACCTTGAATCTATTAGTGAACAGCTCCAGTTTGGGAAACAACTCTCTGTTGGTATACAGACTCTGAAGAGCTTTCAAACACTTCAACCTCACTTCACCTTGCTAAATAAAACACACCAAGATTAGCTGTCAGAATACTTTAACCAAATGCACATGAATATGAAAAAATCATAATACTGTAATTTTTTTAACGTACATTTAAAATTTTATGCAAATGACCAAAGCCAATTTGCAATTCAGCTAAAAACCAAAACCCACATGCAGTCACCCACAATGTTAAATTTCTTCCTATTTGCATATAGAAAGAATTAATGTGCCATCACTCACATGTCTGTTAGTGCTTCCCTTTCAAGTGACTCCACAAAAAGATAAAGAATGTAGCAAGTAAATCCAAAATAAAGATGTAGGATCTCCAGGTGGTTGGTGCAGGCAGTGTGGCTGTTTGTCTTCAGGAAGGAGCCCACAGGCACCTCATGACTGACAGCTCGTGTTCACGATCAGTGCACAATGGCTCAAAATGACTGGGCACGGGCTCAGCAACTCAACTAGCTCCGAGGGCAGGGACACAGGGAAGACACACTGCATTTGTTATTCCCAGATGTTTTACATCCCATCCCTCACAACAGGACAGCACAGGCTGAAGGATGCAAAAGGCTCCAGGGGGAGCAGGCGGTTGCCACAGGAACAACATATCTGAGCCACAGCCCAAGGAGCCCGTGGGAAGAAGGGTGGCTTGTGTCCCTGTGCCTGAGCTGTGCTGGCGGCAGCAGCTCATTCCCAACTGCTCTTCAGCTGGGGATTGCTTTGGTGTTGTGGGCTGCAGGCAGGAAATGTGAGAGTCACGGGACAGGGCCTATGGATCAAGGTTTGTGTCCTACAGGAACACTGCTGATGAAGAGAGGGACTGGGTCCCCTGTGCTGCAGGTGGACAACTCAGCTGCACCATCTTGACAAACTATGTATTCTTGTTGAAAAATATTTGTGGATAGCAAAAAGGTTATAAACACAAATCTACTCAAATATGATCTGTAGAGTTCACTGCAGTGTCAATTTACTTTTATGAAAGTGAAGACACTACCAAGTCTAAGGCCTTAAGCTGCTTAAGAACTAAAATAAACTATTGAACTTCAGAAATAAAACTCCATACCCAGAGTGCTTCATTTCTGAAACTGTCTATTCCAGAATCCAGTCTGTATTTAAAAAGTGCTCACACTAAAAACTGAAGGAACATTCACAGACTGACATAAAAACAGAAGATATAAATCCCGACTTCAAAGTTTCTTTCCTCCTTCACACGTATTTCAAAAATTGAAATAGAAGACAAAAGCAGCACAGAAGTCGGATTTTCAGAACTTCCATGAAGAACAGCTGTTCCTGAGAAATCATCTCTCTATATCCGTAAGGAGTCTCTGAGCACTCGTGCTCTCTTCTAAGGATCTTTTCGACTACCACTGCAGAGAAAGTCAATGAGATGTAAGCTACGTTTAAAGGGATCTATCATAAGATCCTTCAAGATACAGAAAAGAACTTTCCTGAAGAAAAATTACATGGATGTGATCAACTGCTAAAAAAGCCCAGAGAAATGCTGCCTGACATTCTTTTTTAACAGCACTTGTGTGGCAGTACCAGAAATGGGTCTCTCCTCTGGTGCCCATAATGCCCAGGATGTCTGGAGCCATCACCACTCACAGGACATGAGCCTCTGAGGGCCTCAGCTTACTGAGCCCCAGAGGATCAGGATCAGGTTAGTTCTGGCCTGTATGAACACTGCAAGGCACAGTGAGGCAGCAGCTTTCGTTACAGCTGCACTGGAGCCTGTCCCACCTGTGAGCCAACAGTCAAACATAGAACTCACTCACAACGGGACCTGAGACCTCTGCAGAACAGGCTCAGACTGTTTGGGCCCATGGAGCCCAAAGCCCTTGGAGACTTCCCCAAACTCCATGGATCGATGGTCCCAGAGCTCAGTCCAGGCCCTGTACTGGGCTCTCTGTAAGGATGAAGCCAGCAAATGGAGCCAGGCAGGCAGGAACCACAGCCTGAGCACGGGCTTCTTGCATGCCCTGCCAGGAGACTGCAGCCAGGCCCTAACCAAACTGTCCTGGACCAGATCTGAGGAGAAGGGACTGCAGGAGCAGGTGAGGAAGAGAGAGAAAAAGGTTGTGTTACACCTGGTCCCTCTGGCTGGGAGCAGGACCAGGAGACACAGAGGCAAACCCTGGAAATGCCTGCCCTTCTGGCAGAAGAATGATGGAGGAGGACTCCCTCTGAGTCTGTTTTTTAAACTCTTGGTCAAGGATGGAATTCACCTCTTTGGAGAGGGAAGAGCTCCTGCACATCAGCTTGCTAATCCTGGTAAGAAGGATTTAAAACAAAGTCAGTGGAGACAAGTGGCAGGAATGCCCTGGGAAGCCTAAAGGGCAGTGAGCTGGACAGGAAGCAGAGAAGGGTACGGTGAAGGTGTGTGTGGATGCACTCCAGGAGCAGCAATGTGCCACAGACCCTCAACACGCCACACACGAGATGGTTCTTGGTAGCTGTGAGAATCATCCAGCTTACAGGAGCTTTGAACACCCCAAACACCTCCTAGCAAGGAAGTAATTGGGTGGGAATGCTCAAGTTAGGGTGATTCTTAAGAAACTTACGCCAGCGTAAAAGCTGCAAACAGGGATGGACTGGAAGGACAGCAAGAGACTTAGTAAACTAAGAGATTAACTTATTTACCTAATCAATTCATTAATTAATTAGGAGGTCAAGCACAAGAGGAACATCTGTTCCAGAGGACCCTGGGTTCATCCTTTTCACAGAAACAGACAATAAGCAAAGTAAGAGGAACACAAAGAAGGAAAAAGCATTTTCTTATGTATTAGGAAAGTTTTAAGAACCATGACTGTCCTGGTATCTAGAGACAATTATGGTTTCAATACAGTTCCATGCATCAGTGAAGTAGGTGAAAATTAAGACTGAATAGTCTAATTTAACGCTTTTGTTTTCAAGAGGGTTTTTTAAATGCAATTATATCACAGTTTATATGCTTTTAATTTATGCTCCCAGATACACGGGAATGAAAAAGATGCTTAAAAGGAGAGAAAAGGCAAAACTTGAAAGCCACATTCAAACAAGAATCTATAAAAACCAAAAATCCCTATAGACATTTGTCTGAAATCTGGGAGACAGGATTAACACAAAATATAAGGATTT
Organism: Rhagologus leucostigma; assembly: GCA_013397725.1. Classification (NCBI taxonomy): domain Eukaryota; kingdom Metazoa; phylum Chordata; class Aves; order Passeriformes; genus Rhagologus; species Rhagologus leucostigma. The sequence continues at coordinate 591,152 of VZTD01003967.1, forward strand.
TCCAAATTAGAGAACTGAACTTCTGTATCCTGCCACTGAAAGACCACATTGGAGCTACTACAAAGAAGTGTAAGAACTGTTCTTCCCTGTGGTTTAATTTGTAAGTCTTCTGAAGTAGAATGTGAAAGTGCTCGAGAATCTCCTGCACTGCTGTCTCCTTTTTGCAGCAGCAAACTTCCAGAGAAGTTAATAATTTTGGGGTGACTTCTGTTCATGTGAAGTGGAAATAGCTTACGGCTATTGCCTCAGCCTTCATTTTTTAAATACCAGTTATAGCAAAAATTATCTCCTTATCAAAGCAAAGCAAAATCAAGGACCTTGGGTACCAGCTGGTAGGTTTTTCAGGTGGTGCCAGTGAAAACCATGCTGTTAAGGGATCTTGTACTTCTGGAGGCTTTGCATTTTCAGTTGGCTCTTACTCCACCTTTTTCCAATATATTCTTCCTACTGCACCTCCACCCTCCTTTTTGTGCCTCCCAAAATGTCTCTTTCTCTCCATTCTCTCCCTTTTCATCCTTTGACACCTGCCCCATTCTGCCTACAGTCTGTCTCACTCTGTAGATGACACATCCAAGACATCAATAAAACCCCACCACCTATCAGGTGGACTGGGACATTAAACACATTAGTGATTTAAAGACTTAGAACCCCAAGGCACTTCTGTGACCTGCAACAAAAAATCATACAAAGCAGAGGCAGGAGAGCAGTCTGATAGAATTCTGCTGTGCCTGGTCCAAATGGTCTGTTTTTTTACCCTAACACTGTAATTTGAAATTTCTCTGATATGAAAGAACATGTTAATTTTAAAAAACCTGAGGCATACATATGTCTTAAGGCTGCAGGCAGATGACCAGACCCTGGCCTGAGGTTAAACTAACTGAAGAGGATGTGAGAAAATACTGCACACGGCATGAGAAATTGCTGGATATGACAGATGAGAGTGTGAGATTTCACAGATGGGTAAAGGGAGTGATGTGAGAAATGGATGGACTTCAAAGACACTAGGAGGGGGCTGAGAGCTGTGAAGTGCAACCCCACTACATTCCGGAGGTGCTACTTCGTGGAAATGTTCTACAAGGTTTAGAACGTGCTCCCAAAAATCCACTGCAATTATTCAAGGGATAACTTATTTAAATTACAAGTCCTAGCAAAACAAAGCCCTCCACACACCTAAAATCCCCATCCTCCAACCTGAGCTGACCTCCTCACTGCTTTGCTGACTTGAACAATGTCTCCTCCTGGAGCGTGGCAGCTTGTGAGACACAGCAATGTCACCAACAGGGGACACAGAGCAGCAGCTCTGTCCCTCGAGGCACTGCCAAGGCTGTGTTTCCATGTCCAGCATTCACTGAGACACAGTGCAGTGGCTCTGGGGCAGACAGTGGTCGTGGCTGACGGGAGCAGTAAGCAGGATCTTCCTCCCGATCAAGTTTTGTTCAATGAGATCTAATGTAAAAGTCTGGGGAAAATTTGTAAAGGAAAAGTTTGAGAAGTACAGGTTTGGAAAGAAGTCCCATGTCTAGTGTAAAGCACAGAGGATACTCTTAACAAAGTGAATTGCTCATTCAAATGAAGGCAAGATGCAGATCCCCGGCACCTGTAGTTAAAAGAACCAGCAGCAGCAGCAGCTGACTTCTATCATCAGTGAAAGCCCGTGTCTGTGTAACTCATCTTGTTCAGAATTCAGCACAAAAGTGACCGAGTCAGAGCCTAAGCATTAAAATGATGTTTGAAGTTATTGAAAAAAATAGTATTTTTAAAGAATCAGCTGTTAACTATCAGTTATGCAAGTCATCAGACCAAACCTGCAGACTTAACATTTTTTTTCCAGCAGTGCTCCTAGAAAAGGAGAATAGTCTGAATCAGGATGCTGGAATTGAATGAGCATTTCAACAGCACAGGAAGTCTCCTTTGTATTCTTTGGATAGTGTTAGCAAGAGAGTTTAGAATAAAACAAGTGATTCCAGGGGTTTTGGTGGGAGTGGGAGCACAGCCACTCCCACTGCTGCCTGGTGCACAAAACCCACCAGGCAGAAGTGCCAAGTCCTCTGGCAGCACCCAGAATGGGCTCCTCTTGCTGAAGGAACTGGGTGGATACCATCAGTAGTAAGAACTGTGCTGAGCCAGAAAAGCACCTCTTTTGCTTCCATCTGGTGTTTCAACAATTTTCTGAAGAAAAAGCTAAAGAGAACCTTGAAAAGATTCTTCAAGGAAGGGAAAGTGAACTGATGAGAACTCCACTGGTTGTGGAGCCAGTGGTGTCTGTTAAGGACCCAGAGATCTCCTTTTTTCCTCCAACCTTTGGGAATGTAAGTGGATGACACGTGGAAATCTCTTTTCCATTCTGCTTCAGACACAGAGGCTCTCAGGGGTGCTCTGAGGAGACTTCTCTTTCTCTTGTAATCAACAGAAAAGCCCCATGGAAGGATTTCTATCAAGATACTTCAGCAGAGACCGAACACATGAAAAGGACAGAGACCAAGCAGACTGGGAGTTCTGCCTCTTAATTTAAGCCAATACCTGGAGATGACCTGATTGAAAGATACCAAGTGAGTAAACAGAACAATCTCTTTGTAAACCAAGCATGATGCTATGCTGGGCAGCACATCAGCAGCTGCCTTCTGTGCACTCTGCTGTGTGTGGGAATACACAATACTCACCCTGTCATGTAGTGTCCAACCAACATATTTTAAATAACTATCATTCAGGAAGGCATCACTGTACATTTTCATCCAGACACCAATTTCTTCAATACAGACAGCTCTAATCTCAGCAATAGCATCACTAATATGGAAAAAGAAAAGAACAAGGATTAGCCAAATTATAGACACATATACTTCTCATTCCCTTTGCCATAGCTATAGTATTTTGCTTTTACTTGTCATGAACCTCACTATGTGAAGCCTGTCACTGTTCTTACTGCCATCTCACTGATTTTCTGTTCCTCTACATCCTTGAACTCACTGATCTATCTAATAATTTCAGTATTTATATATTCTCCTACATTTCCCCTACATAAAAAAATTCTCACCCTAACTTGCTTCTTAGTCTATTACTCCATCTTTAACCTCTCTCTTTTCAAAGAGAATTATGAACCCAAGCTACAAACCTCCTCTGGACAATCATTTCTGAAACAGCATCACTGACATTTGCTTTGCAGCCCCATCTCCAGCTTGAGGTGCAGCACCACTGCAAGGCGGGAGAAGCTACTTGGTTTAGCCAAAGGCACCTGCCAGAGGAGCACAATGGAATTTGCTACACAAAAAGATCTCATTTCACACCCCCCGCGAACACCCCTACAACAAAACCCACGAGAATTTTGCACTCGAGCATTGGTTTCTTCCTGTTTTCTTGCTTTTATCCTACATTCTGACTGTGGCAAGTCATGGAAGAAGCAAAGACATATCTCAGGCAGACTTATCAGCTGCTTAGTTAGGAGGAGTGGCAGGAAACTGGAGAGATCACCTAAGGAGACCAGGATGGAAATGCTTTCCATCTGATTGGCACTTTCCCGCCTGCCTGACCTGGAGCATGGCATCTTTACTAATAATGAAACAACGAGAAAAGGGATGGGGGCCATCTGTCCCTTCAGTAATTCCATCTCTGGGACATCTGTTACCATGAGAAATCACTTGTGCCACTCCAGCTGGCACTGCCTCACAGTTCCAAATTTCAGCTGTAATACAAGAGGAACACAAAGAGTCACTGCACAGAAGAAGGGAATGTCTAGTGCTTTGCAAACATTGGACTTGCTTGTAACTGAGACCCTTGTTTTGTATTTTTATTTTAAAAAATCTTTTTGATAAAGTAATAAACATCAATTTAATTCTAAACCAGACCAACAGAGCCCCAAAATGAAATTTAATTTATGGGAAGGAAAGAAAGAAATTCCAAGCTTCAAACAAGAGAATAGTTGCAAAAACGAGAAACTGCATTTTTCTGAAAGTAATCAATTTTACAAAATATAAATAAAATGCACTCACTCTTCTGGTCAAGACAGTGCACAGGTCCATAGCCCTAACCCAGTGCAGCAAACCCCTGGTGACTCCATACTGGAACTATGCACTTCCCTCCTGCAGGCTGGCCCAGCTTATCCAGTGCCATTGTGCTGTCCCTGACCTTCCAGACCCCGAGCTGGCACCCACAGCTCCCACAGGGACCATGAACCAGGCCCAGCATCACACACGGCTGAGGGGACTTTTCCGGGCAAGTCTCGGCATGTGAATTCAGTTTGTAGGGAGGAAACTGTACTGCTGCAAGAGCAGAAAAGCATAAACAGCATGCAATGCATATAATGCAGTAACATGAGGGGCACATCTGTGTGAATGCCACCTGTCCTGGGTTACAGTGTATTCTGTTACCATCCTCATGAGCTGTTGAAACCAGGTGTAGCAATGTTCCCTGCCTCCTCCCTCCGGACTATCTCCTGT
>VZTD01003967.1:595785-668054 GCA_013397725.1 Rhagologus leucostigma
TATATATATATATATAAGTAAAAGAACTGTTATTCCTATTCCTCATATCTTTGCCTGAAAGCCCCTCAATTTCAAACTTATAATAATTCAGAGGGAAAGGGGTTGCATTTTTTCCATTCCAAGGGAGGCTCCTGCCTTCCTTAGTAGACACCTGTCTTTCAAACCAAGACACCACCAAACCACTGCCATTGTCTCTCTTTGCCTGTGAGAAACGCATTAATTTTAGCAGCTTCCCAACAGCACGAGTAAATCTGGTCTGTCCAACTTCCTGAAGCCTCTGCACCCTCAGAACCAAGGTAAGGGGCAATCCACAATGGAGACAAGCTGCATTAGGAGCAGGGCAGGGCATCAAGCAAGCTGCTCCTACCAGGGATTTCTTACATGGGTTTAAGTAGTGTAAGGACCAATATGCTAAATATCACACTGAAGGGTTGAAAACTGCATCCCTTATGGGAAATGCAGCCATAATGAAGACAAGTTTTAGTTAAAACTATGACTATTTTCATATATATGTGTGTGTGTGTAATTGTACACTGCTTCACACTGAACTAGATTAGTAATTCTCCTATATGGAGTTACTTTTAAACTATTTTAAAAGCAAAATATAGGTGGAAGAATGCAAGACTTATGGAAAAAACCTAAAAGACTCGCAAATATAAATCAAGAAAAAATGGGTAGCCACATCTGCAGCAACACAAAGTAGCCAGGAAGACATTTTTACTAGGGGATGACAGCCTGAGTCCTCACAGCCAAGTAGGTTATTTCACCACCTTATAAACTTACTAACTGTAAAGGATTTTGGAAGGATTTAATGGCAATCCCAAAAAGAACCTAAATGTCAACAACCATTTTAATCATGCAGCATAGCCAGCCAAAAGCAGGAAAAATATTTTCTGTAAGAGTGCATTCAAGCTTTCCTAGGCAGACAGTGAAAAACTGCTTCTTGATTCAAAAGCCTTCTCAGGGATCCCTCAGCACTATGGACTCTCACTCCAAGCTCCTAATTAAAAAAAAAAAAAAAAAAGAAAGAAGAAAGCTATTCAACTGATTAAGAGATTTAGTATAGTAAGAATTTAACATCTCCAGTATAATTTAAAATGAGACAGAATCATGGATAAGGCATGTGAGACCAGCAAACAGACTCAAGCTGCTGGAGAAGCAGGGGAACTTGTGAGACACCACTTCCCACTCCACATCACCTTCCAGGTAACTATCACCAATCAGAGTTACTTGTGTTCCTGCAGGAATCACTAACATGGACTCCATGCCCATACAATGCTGTGCCAAACACAATACAGCCAAAAAATCTTTGTACCTTTGCTATGGATGTGGTAATTGCTTGTCATTAAACTGTAATTTTTTTCTTCTAATTTTTATACAGGTAAATACATTTTAGCTTCTGGTCAGAGTCACTATGAATTGTTTAGCTTTTTGAAAATACACATCATTTCTGGATGACACAAGAACATATAAATACTAATTATACCTGCACTGGAAGTGCTTTTGGAATAATGAATGCATTATTAATTATCGTAATTATAAATTAGTGATGTAAGCTTGTATTACTTGCCAAATGCTTCTAGAGAGGAACAGAATCTAGTCCAACACAGAAATGAAAACTAACATGGGATCTATAAATCTTAGACATGAAATATATTTAACCCGCTTTTCAGCACAAACTGCAAAGCAAGGTCTACGTGGGGAAAATACTGGCAGCACAATTCACAGCCCAAGTTCCTACTCTGGGTAAAGAGATCCTCCATGATGCAACTTCCGAAAAGATTTGACAAAAGGGGTTCAGGTAAGAAATTCTCCGTTTCCTTTTGAAATTTTGGGTTGACAAGGCAGGCCCATAAACCTTCGGACAAACCACAGCAGTTGTCAGGAAACAGATTTTACCAGTGCCACTTCAGTGTACCATTCGTGCCAGAGTACACACAAGAATTGTGATTAAGGCCAGAAGTATTCAGGACCCGAGCCACAGAGTCTCTGACGGATATTTGGGATATGTCAGGTGCAGAGCAGTGTGCTCCTCAGGGTTGCTGGAGTGATTGTAAGCTCCAGCTCGTGGGGTCTTTCAGTCTGTTTAATCACAAACTCATGAGGTTCATCACGACTAAACTGAAAGCCCTCTAAGCAAACCTGGCTGCTGTGCAGTGCCCTGGATGCTCACATCCTACAACACTGCCAGAGCTGGGTCAGACCAAGGCATGACCTGGAGATGACCAGCAGAGCAGGAACTGCTTCAAGGCTTCTTGGAAGCTCCTAAAGGAGCCTGACTACTCTCACGGCACCTGCTTGCCCAATCTAACCACTGGAGATATTGCTTCTCACACCTTGTTCTGAGACAGCCAGAACTGCAGATAACTATCAGAAGAACATGGTATTACTCAACAGGCAAACCGGATAGGAACAGAAAAATACAGGTATTTCAGTCAATGGGCTGGGCCGAGAGTTATTCTATAGGAAAACTTTTTAACAAGGACAGGACCAAGGGTGACTCACTGCCTTAGGCTTTCTGTGGGATGGAAGCTCAAACTCCCACCCAAGGGACAGGAAATGGAGCAGCTGCACAGGACCACAACACTGCCACTTGGACAGAACTGGGCCTGTCTCCTGGGCTGCCTGGCAGTTTGGAAACATTTTTAAGATGTAATTATAAAGAGAACTGGATAAAAATGTCTTTTCTACTTTTTTTTTCTATGACTCTCATCTCTGGAGCTGAATTAGGACCCCATAAAAGAAGGGTAAGAAAAACAAGGGTTCAGAGCCAACTTCCAAAAGTTCTGGTGAATGCTCACTGCATATCCCATTCACGGGAGCACATGCACTCCTGTCCCTAAGCACTTCTGCACAGAGCAGCTATTTAAATATCTATCCCAATAACCTGTTACTAGGCTGATTATCCAATGCTCCTGCCAGAGCAAGGAATTTATTGTTTGAAGGCATGACATGGATTCTGAGATGTAGCTTTACGTATCTCTGACCCCAGTGTTTCCCAAAGAGTTCCTGTCCCAAGAGGAAGTTGGGACAGGAACTTGTATGAAGCGTGAGGCACAGCTCTGCAGGGAAGGGAGCAGTGTGTGCTTTCAAACTCCATAGAAAGGTCAAACTCTCTTAAATTAAATGATTTTTGCCTTCTCTTTTTTTTTTATGCCTGAAAGTGACACCAGTAATTTCTGTCTGTTTCATCAAACATACCTAAAAACATAATGCATTTCCTTGTCACCTAAGAGGTATGTTTTGCTTCCTTAGGATAACACATTTAGGGTGCAGGGAGAAGGATTTTCCTATGGTTTGGTTTAGGTTTCCATTTCCCTGTGATGACTGGTTTGTGCTTCCTCACCAAACTGCCATCCAATAACCCCTCTCCCTTCTCCCTTTTTTCCATGTCTTGTTTCCCACAGGGGAATTCCCACGTAACTTGTCACCATAATCCTATTTACACTGTAGCAGGCAAAGGAACACCTTGGAAAGAGACAGAAGCATCTTTTCCACAGAAATGGCAATGCCGTCTAGATTTGGCAAGGCTTACCTTATTTGCCAGTACTGACAAAACATTACCTCAGGACAGGCTCACGCCCTGCATAGATTCCCAAACCCACCGTGTCCATCAGTGTGAGTGTTGCCTTTCCCTGGGCTTAGAATTAAAAGCTGAACATGGTTAGAGGGGAAAAAAGGGTTTTACTTCGGTTTTTATTTAAGGATCCTCAGGTGCACCACATCCAGGTAGAATGCATCGAAATGCACCCCTGAAAATGCACACACACGATGATTCGTGTATACAGTTATAGACCTGGCACATTAGCATATCTATCAAAGATTCCCCAATGAGAGGCTCAAGATAAGCCCCCATCCTAAGGAACCTTCCTGCTGGATAGGCCTATCTTGGTTTACAGAATGTGTTCTGGAGAGGACCTTGGTGTCTGGGGCTTTCTGACCCCCAACTGTGAGGCTTCCAAGATGTTTAGTCTCTTGGCTTAATGGAACTTTGGGTCTCAGCTGGTTATCAGACTTGGGGAATTACAAGTATGTGGGCTAAAAGCACTAAGGATACATAAAAGCTGTATAAAAAGGGTATATGAAAGGGTATATAAGAAGAGTATATAAAAAAGCAAAAAATCATCATGGCATCATGAGGATCCCCATTCTGGTCTGCCAGAAGCTAAAACTGTAACAGCTCTGCTTTTCTGGACAGTCACACCTGGAGGAAAACCTCTTTAAGCATTCAAAACAAAAAGATACTGTGAATACTGAAATCCGAGATCTCTCAATCTTATCCTCTGAAAGGGAAACGTGTCTGGACACACAGTGCTAAGTCCTATGCAGGGAAAGAGCCAAACCAAAACTCTGACACCTCAGGTAACAGCTGAGAGAGATGAATATTTTATAAATACTCATTACATCTGAGCGGCTATTTGGCAATAATCTGTGATTCAGTCATCTCTGATATGCAGATACAACTGAAATGAAGGAATAGACCTCCCCTCCTTTTTTTTATATACATGTACCTTGCAAGCAATTTTCAGCTTTTGACTTCAGTCAAAAAAAAAAAAGTTTAAAACCCCTTTTTAAGGTTTAAAAAAAAAGGATAAGAAAAACCATTGGACAACCAAATATATCATAAAGCCACAGAAACCTAGTGAGAACAAATGGCTGAGGATACATTTCCTGCATGCTTATTAAGAATATCTCAGTTTTTGACCAAATTTGCTGTTCACACTAGACTAGCATTATACCTAGAAAACTATTTAGCTATTTCTGAAAATCTTTTTTTTTTCTCTTGATGAGAGAAGCGAGCACTGAAATCTTCCAGTAAATTGAAAGCCAATCTACAGAAAGAAGATGTAACCTCACTGCAACACCTGTTGGAAGACGCATTCTGAATGAAACGGTTTTGGGGGTTTTGTTTAGGTCAAGGACTTGTTATTTAAGCTACAAAGGTCAGTAAGCCTGAATCACTGTGGCTGAGTCTGAATCATATTGAGGGGTGGGACCTATTCTCTGGGAATAATTAAAATAACATTCTTTTGAAATCATCACCACTTGTGCATGGTTTGAGGCCTGTAAAATCATGTGAAGTTTATAAATAATTTGAACCATTTGAGAGAAGGAATGTTCAAGAAATTAAGAAGTTACGAAAGCAGATAATAGTTCAAAATCCTTTACATTTTACCCCCCCAGGGCTTTGTCTTCAATTAGCTGGGTTTCACACAGGCATTTTCCCCCTCTATGTTCTCGCCCAGCTGTGAGTGCAGGAGTCTCACTGTGTGCTCTCTGTTGTGTACCATCACTCATAGTTTGGTGTGTGTTGTAAGAGACTCTTTGGGGCTCCCCAAAAGGTCAGGGACGGCAAGTGCTCACACAGGTGGCTCTGGGGGCAGGGTGGGAACAGGGTCCTCCTGCCCTCTCTGAACAGTGGCACAAGTGGTGCCATCACCTGTCTGATTACAGCCAATTCCCCACGGCTCTAACAGGGCCACCATGGGCATCTTTTTCCAGGGCATGGATGGACTTTATTCATTTGGCCTCTCCTTTGTTATAGCAACATCAGCAAAATCAGGTCTTTGTTAGTGGGGCAGGAGGCATGAAAATAAACTTTTTCACAAAAGGAAGATTTCAAAAGAAAAGAAAAAGCACCAGAATGCAGACCACCAAAAGGCTGAGTCTTTTTCCAACCCCACACAAGAGCATGAACTACTAAGAGGATATTTTAAAGCAATGTTTTGTTTGATATAATGTACTAAGTTCTGAAGGGATAAAAATGGAAACACTCTTAGAAGTTAATTTCTTCAGCTTTTTTACCTACGCCATGAAAACAAAATGGTGTGAGTGCTACACTGATCTAGCACACTCATTTACCTACTGGCCCTGCATACCCATCCTCCTGCTGCCAAGCAGCTCAAGGCTTCCTGATCATAAACCATGAACTTTCTTTCCATGCTCAGGTACTGAGGAGACACCCTCCAACCCCACTGTGCTGCTCACACTCACAGATTTCTTGGCACGAGCACCTTCCCGGTTTCCTGCGTGCTTTTCTCCAAATTACAATCGTCCCTTTGCCCAACTGAACTATGGGTTCCTCTTCACCCTCCAACCCTCTTCTCATACACCCTTTTTTTCTGCCATATTCCTAAAAGATTCCATACATTATAAACCTGTAAATCAGAACTGAAATCTGAAAGGTTAACTGCATAGTTTAGTACCCTTGAATTTTATCTTTTGATTTCAGCAAGTCAATTAACATTTAAAGAGCTGGTTGCACCAAGGTGCTGCAGATGCTCTGAGGCATCTTGTGATGCACAACAACCCTAAATCTATTTTAAAAGACTACTGCTCTCTGGTGAACCATATTCCAGATTTTCTGTTTACACCCAAGATGTACAAAAGGAAATGCAGGCTGGAGGAGAACTGCTACCCTATGATACGCAGTGATTATTTGATTATTCTTAAGATACGTCATTTTTGTGCTCCCAACATGGACAACTTTTCAATATGCAAAGATTCAAAGCCCATGTCTCCCACAACCCTTTAAAGCTGTCTACTGAATTAAAATAAAGTTGTGTGGATGGCTCTGTTGCGTAATTAACAGAGGTTACAATTTGTATGTTCTTCCATAATTTCAAGTACTTTTGACAGTGATTTTGCAGCATCTAGAATATTACATCAGAAGAAAATCAACCCAAAAATTGCCCTTGACTTTCTTTATGACCACACTTTGTTAGCAGAGCCTACTGGAACATGCATTTTCTTACCGGTATCTATGAACAAATATACCCTTAAAAATAGAGTTCATCATATTTTCGATTTCATCCTGGTTTTCTTGTAGCTGTGAAGAACAAAACACAAAATAAATAAAAGATCATTGCTTATTATAATTTGGTATTCTACAATTCCTTACTGGGAAACCTTAGAAGACCTTGGAAGAGCACTTGAGTAAATTCACCACTTCTGCTTTTCCAGCACATGCCTATATTGTGTGCATATACATACAAATATTTACATTTATATATGCAATGTCTTAATGGAAGAAAATTAACATTCACTACAAACATCAATTTAGTCTCTCAAATTAGTTCTTTGAAGTGATCATCAACTTTTGCTACTGAAAATTAGACAAGTAGAGACAATGTGTGCAGTAATGCAGCAGTGCTGTGTTCACAGGGAAACACAGAGCTGAGTGAATGACAGCTGCAGAAACAAAGCTGGTTACAGATTAGTTTTGAAAAAATTAATGTTCTATTTAAGGAAAGGAGTTGAAGATGTTCGCAGTCTTAAGTAAAAGACTGTCAGTTGCTTGAACTTCAGCACCCACAATAACTGGGTTTCAGAAGCAGGAAGATTTCCAGGATCGGAGCACACCTGACATCCAGATCTTAAACTGCAAAAAACCAAACCCACTTCCAAATGAAAAGGTGTTATGAGCATGCTTTTATAAATAAGAGCGTTTTCTTAAAAGTCTTTTCACTTCCTGGGTAATATGAGCACGTTTTGCAAGTACTATGGGAAGTTCACCTTGTGTCAATTAATCTGTTAACACAACTTGGAATTAATTACAGTATTCTCATACTGCCAGATCTTGTACTAAACTAAGTATAACTTAATTACATCTAAATGCAGCTTTGTTAATAAGATGACACCAATTTTATCCAATCAGCTTTTGGAGCAGCCATCGTTCTTCCATCAAGGTGTTCATTACAGTCCAAGCACAGCACCGCAATGTGGGAATGTAAGTTTGCCCACATTCTCAGTAGGAAAACCACAACAGAGCCTTGCTAGTGGAGTGCATATATGCATAAAATAATTAAACCTGTACAATTATGGATGTATATATTTAACAGATATAAGGTTTTAAAGCCAGAGGCAAAATTGTGGTCAGCTGGTTTGACCTCCTGCATGGCATAAGCTCTGAAACACTTTTGCCTAAGGGCTTCTGTTTTTCAGTCAAATATTTCTACTGCATCTTCCAGGTACAAGCTGAAGTAGCTTCAGAACTCAGGGAGTGAAGCCTTCCAGTTCACTAAAGTGTAAGGAGGTGCTGTCTCCATTTTGCATGTGGGGAAACCAAGGCATTGAGGGCTCTTGACTAAATTGTCAAAAGCCTGCCAAAGAAACTAATTTCACAGTAAAAGGGATTATGTACAAGAGCTGGGTGCCCACCAGCTCTGCATACATGAACCAAGCATATTTAGACATGGCCTCTGGGAAAAGCACTATTTGCAGCATCAGCTCAACCCAAATATGCACAGACTAAACGCTTGTTTGAGAATTCATAACCCAAAGGGGACTTTGAGTTCCTAATCACTCCTCAGCTGGATGACTCCACAGGCTACAGGCAGGGAAACATCCACAGAAACATGGGGGTAGAGACAGCCTAGCACAGGCTGCGCAGTAAAATGAGGATGGGAACGAACCAAGAAGCCTCAAGAGGCTTTCTGAAAAACTACCAGGGCCCTGGAAGGGGAAGCTCACAGAAAACTCAGGGAATGATTTGTTGATATAAAACCACAGCACAGGAGGTAGGAGAGGATGGACTTTCTGAGCCATGAGAAAGTTGAGATACTGAAAAAGGTGTACTTTGACATCTCTCTGAGTGCACAGTGAAGCAGCATGGTAGAAGCCTCAGCAGCACAGATGAAGGGACAGCACAGATGGCTTCCTCCCTCTTCTTCTGCACAGAATTTACAGCTCACTATAAACATGGTAAATTATCATCTGGTACAGGTATCCAGGTGCTGGGGCACAGCTGGTGTGGAAGCAGAATCAGAGATTCAGTAGGTCCACGTGAGACCCCTTTTACCTCTGGGTACTAACATTTAAAGGATACAATTCTCAAATGTGTTTTAGATTCAGTAATGAATTTTCTCTGAAACTCTAATTGCTTTCTACACTTTCAAGTTTTCTAAACCATGCACTTGAATCTGAGTGCTTAACTTCAAGCATCTTGAGAGAGCATTTGTGTCTTGGGACTCCTGCTCTTACCAACACAAAAATGATTTAACACTCCCCCTCTTAAACAGAGGTAAAAAATGAGTCTTGTTGACTTTGCAAGCAGGTTCAGAAGCTCAAAAAGACATGTATGACAAGCACAGAATTTGAATTACTACTGGCAGATACTAAAAAGACAGCTTTCTCTGCTTTGTGGCATATTGCTACATAAATCATCCACTTGAGTTGAAAATCTCATCGATAAGGCAGAGCTCCAGACACGGCTCTCCCATCAGGCCTGTAGATGATGGCATGAGAATGAAACACTTCAGGAAGTGCTCCATCTCCTGTGCTTCAGACTAACTTGCCACACTCCGCTGGTGAACTGTGTCTCTATCACCTCATGAAGACCAACACATGCATGTGTATGTGCTCAGGAGGGGTTGTTAGGATGGCACTTCATCAAATAATCAACTGAGGAAGGGCCAGCACAAAACGCCACTGTCAATTCAGTGTATTTAAACACTGGGAATATACAGCATTATGTCAGGAATTGTTACACAGAGCCATTAAGCCATCTAATCCTAATAGATCTCTTCTGCCCAGGTGCCCCTGATGTGCTTAACCCCACGGACACATCTGATCCCCAGCACTCCTCCCCGGCTACTCCCAGGCAGCACTTTGCTCAGCTGTCATGAGCTGAGACGGGAGCCCCTGAACACACAGAGCCAAAGGTAAGGACTGCCATTTGCTCCTTCTCCTGTCAAGGCTCCACAGCCCCATGCAGTCTGGGCATCCTTGCTCCACAGCTCCCCGAGAGAGGATGTCCTGCAGCTCTGAAAGAACGGCACAGAGCAGTCCCCAGCCACAGAGCCACCAGCCCAAGGTAATCAGTAGAATTAGTGTCTTTGTCCTCTGCAAATTCAAAGCAGCAATCAACAAATGTGGAATACAAACTCTGTCCCAGCTATTTTGCTTTTCAAAATGCTTTAGAACTCACATTCAATTTAATATTTAATTAAAAATGTTTCTCTCGCAGTTTGGGCAGGAGAGATTGTTCTTGCTTTGCACCTTAATGCATGCTTTTCAAGAATTATGAAAACCAAATAAAGTTGTGCTACAGATCATAGGGGTAAAATAAAAATACATAATTGTAATTATCCCCAGACAAAGACTACAAAGTCAGGCAATTCTGAGTCAAAGTTACACCTAAAGGAATCCAAGGCGCCCACAGACAAAGCACCCAGACATCCTTAATTGCCACATAGTAAAACAGTGGTGGAGAAAATTCAAAACGAATATATTAAAAATCATAAATTTAAATCTAAGCCATATAAACTTTGATTTTTCAATCTCTCTTATGAGTTTTACTTGGCATCTTTACACATTATGGTTGTTTGAGTGTATGTGTATTAATTTTCTACTTGTCATCTTTAAATTTAAGTACACCTCTAAAACTGAAATTTCCTGTGATATAATACTTTATTTAGGGATGATTACAGCAACCTTCTAATGGTTTTTCTCACCTAATGCCAGACTGGTACTTACTAAAGGCGACTTTAATGTCTCCATAGCTCCTTCTCCCTGAGAACAGGTGCTATAGCCCCAACTCCAGTGTTTCCTGAAAGCAGCTAAAAAAGAAGTACTGTGGAGGAACTGCAGTGATTGAGGGGGAAATGGGTAGTGCAGGGAGGGAAAGTGTGATCCTCTTGTCAGAATATTTCTGCATCATCAGAACAGTGACTGCTTAGAGTTTGAGACTCTTCCTGCCTGGTCATACATAGAAGCCTGAGAACAGAATTCTCCTGTGCGTGCAGAACAGCACCACAAACTCAACTGAATGTGGCAATACAAGATTTAAGTAGTGTGCTTGAGATCACACAAACACCACTGCAGAACTAAGCTCTTTCTCACTGTGGTATTCAAGTCACAAACCACCCTGGGCTTTCTGTTGGAAGGAATGCACATGAACCAGGAAAAAAAAATCGTCTTTTCACTTGCCTCTTTTCTTTTCTGAAGCAGCAGCTCCAATCTTTCATTAGCTCTTTTGCCAATCATTTTGTTTCTCTCAGCTTCATACTGCCTCTGTGTATTGTCCTGATGAATGCTCAGGTTTAAGGCAACATTCACAAGAGCAGTCATAAGCTTCATAGCTGCAAAGGCACAAGACAGATTATGACTCTTTACCTGTAGTCAGAGCTCAGAAAATATTTCCTCAGCAGATCCATACTCACAGCAGAAAGCCTCTCGACCCTGGCACAGCCATCTCAAAAGGCACTTCCACCCAGGCAATACCCAGGTCATTGGCACCTGGTCAGAAAGCAAAGCCTATACCCCACACTGAGCTGCAGGCAGTGCTCCCTGCTGTCTTCTCCAGACAAGCTCTGAGTGCACCAGGGAGCCAGCACGTGAGCCTGCAGCATCAGGGCACCATGAAGGCAGCTGCTGGGGAGTTACAGCCATTCTGCACAGAGGAGTGCCAGCAGAGATGGCTCCATACTAAGAGTGACCTTGACCAACGGCTGCTGAGGATGGCTCAGTTCACAAGGGACCGCAGCACAGCTTCTCTGAATGCAGGTCTGACGCTGCTCTACAGTCAGCTGTACAGCCGTATAAAAATGCAATTTTTATTTTCACAGATGCTGGATATAATATTGTTCATCTCTGCTTTTCGGTACTAAAATTTATTTCTACAAAAAACAATAATAAGGGTCTTTCCCAAGTTCTGTGTGGTTACATAGCACAACACATTTTACAATATTGAAAAACCAGCAAAATAATGCAACAAACGATCACATCCTCTCTGCCCGCTCCTCTAAAAATGCAGCATTGCTTCAAGGTAGAGAAGCAACCACACAAATGGAGAAGTGAGACTACTTGGATTGATTTACACTGCTATAGCTCAAAGCTGGTAATCTACAGGTACCTCTTCCTACAGTGAATCATCTCTCATTCCAATTGACTAGCATAGAGGAGAATTGAAAACAAGGCCCTAAAAACACTCCTTCAAAGAAGAAATGCAAATCTACAAGTAGATTTTCAAAAACTTTATCAGGACTCCATGATCCATGGCATCATGTTGACCTCTGCTTTTTGAGACTGCAACACAATTAAATGGGCTAAAAACAGCTTGAAGGAAATTCGTAGAATCAAAGCAAAGCCTCCAGCTTGTTACGACAAGCAAACAAATAAATAAATAGCATATATTGTCACTGGTAAATGCTGAGATCTTCGGCAGCTCCTATCCCTAACACAATGTTAGATAAATGTGTCATTAACGCAGGATGTCAGCAGTGGCTGAAATAACTGCAGCCAGTTGTGATGAACCTCAGCTTTAGCATCAGCTTATTCTTGCTGCAAGTTTCTAGCTACAGAATCCATTCCAAACAGTGGAAACTCTTTCTTCACAGAGCACAGGCCTTGGGAAATGACTGTAATAAGTGGGTCTGTTTCCTGTCTTTTAATCAAGCCCTTCATACCTTCCAAACCTCCGCCCTATGCAGACATGGACCAATCAATCCCAGGGACCAGAGTGCACACCTCACTCCATAACTCCTCCCTATGAACCAATCAACCACAGTCTGAGCAAACAGCAAATCAAAGCCACCCAGAACTGCAGAGAGCATCAGAGCATCAGGAAGGGAATACAGTTTAAATAATGGATTTCCAGCAGGTTATCTAGGCTCAAACAGTGCTCACCTTGGAATACTGAATTTGTACAGGAAACTCCAAACCTGGAAGCTTAAGCCTGCATAATTCAAGGTTTTACCATCCCATTGCTGAGTATGCTGAAGAACACAAGGGAATGTGTTTCCAAAGGAGTTTGGTCACTGTGAGTTGAAGGGTTTGAGTTTCAGTTTTAAAATCAAAATCCACTCAAATCTGGAGTTGTTTTTTCAATATCATTGGAAATCTGCCTCTTATTTTGATTCATAACAAGAGATGAAATTGTAAATAAATTCTGATTGCATTTGTTGAATACTGGGTATTGGTACACTCGAAACTGAAAAAATGTGTATGAGGCTGTTTGTGGAAAGACTAAATAGTAATAAATACTGGCCATAGAAACACTCAGATTATGACAAATGTCTGCTGTAAGTGTTTCAAATATCTGGCATGATTTATGAACCTTGCAATAGGATGGATTTCTTATCACCTGACATGACCAGCTGTAGACACCTACACCCAAGCCAGCCACCCTGGTAGTGCTTTGTAATTGAGAAAAATAGTTCCTTGTGGAGAGCAATTCATCCCTCTTACAGGAGACATCTCATATAGGTGTGATGAAACATAAGGAAAGCCCATTTCTATCTAATAATACACCCAGGGCTTTCCTTAGGTGAGGTAGCTGAACTGAAAGGTGGTGTGGCTGCAGGCAGAAGGCAGGGAGCCCTACAACCACAGCCCAGTAATCCCAAACCTTATGCTTCTCCAGAGTTAAGGCATAGGGGTTTTTTTCTGGTGGACGGAAATTCTTTGATAATACAATTGTCCTGATACTTCTTTAGAATAAATTTATACTCTAAAACATAAAATTACTCCAACATTCTATACAACAAGTGAACAATTAATAACAAAATACAAGACATAAGCATGCCACTTTGGATTCTCAGGATTCACTGGAGGCCCCGGGGATGACAGGAATCCCTAAGTGCCTCAGGACACTCTTTCTCAAATAAAAAAGGAGCATTTTAAGCATAGTTGTACCATGCGTGGTACTTGGATTTGATGAAGCTTTCCACAGTTTTAATGTTGGTCAGGGTCCACCTCACTCCAAATTACAAGTACTTCTGGCAGTGGGTAAGCAGTAGCAAGCTCTGTGACAGAACCCTCCTGTGCAGCTCACTCACCAGCCAGCGTGCTGGTGTGCCGGAAGGCCCGGACCTGCGAGTCGGAGAGGCCAGTGAGCAGCGAGATCACCGTGTCCATCATGTACTCGTCGTAGATGATGCTGTACTGGCACTGCCGGATCAGCACCCCAATGAACTCGCAGAAGTTGGAGCGGAACTTCTTCCACTGAGGGCCAGGCATGGTCAGGGGATAATCACCACTGTCCTGCAGAACAACAGAAGGAAAAGATCAAGTATTAAAGGTCTCCCCATTTAATTTGTTTTAATGTTGGTGCAGCCCTCATGGTCTAAGGTTCTAAACTAAACATCATCTTGTTCCTTCAAGCCAAGGGAGAATAACAAATAAAAACAACACATTATTCTTCAATACACAGGGAGGCTCATTGGCATGAAACCACTTTTGCAAAGACGTCATTGTTAACTGTTTTACGCTTGCAGTATTGGCTCCGTATAGTCCAAAATAAGTATCAAGACTCAATTCTTTTCCTTGTATCCTGGGTTAGGAAGTAGGAGCAAAGGATGGGATGGGAACATTTCAAAGTATTTAAGGTCAAAACCTAAAGAAAGGCTTGTGTGATTGACAGTTTGTGTCACTCTCCAACCCCACTTCAACTCCAGGTTAATATTCTAATCAGCTGGCTGCCCCTCTCCACAAACTTTGTTTTGCTCAAGCTTACAGTTGAGTACGGTTTGCTGAAGCTTACAGTTTCCTTATCAGAAAGCAAACACTGCCCTGTTTTATCTTGTAAATGCAGCCTTTTTCTAGTGGTAAAACTTGCCTTCTGATAGCAGTAATGGAAATTTTACTACAGATTCATACACTTTGTTTTCAAAAAATTATTACAAGATTGGACTAGGCATGTTCATTTAACGCCTCTCCACGTCTGCTCTTACTGTATTCACTATATGTACTGCATTACAGGGAGACTGTCCCCCCACAATCAGAAAATGCTTTTTCCCCCCTCAGTGGAAAAGCCTGAGTACAAATCTCCCTGACCACTTGATTTGCAAGCCAGTTCCAGAGTACCCAAAACATCAAGGCAGTAATGCTCCAACCTGAATCTCTCAGCCAGGATAAGAAGTCAGTAGTACCAAAGTTACACCCATTTGTACACATTTATTCTGTGGTTTTGTGGGGAACAAACACTTTCCTCCTCAGGACTTCTCACCCAGACTGAACCATGCAGAGGCAGCAATGTCAGCACAGAGGAGCTGCAATCAAGCAACCTTGAACCAAAACGTCATAAACAACATTCCCCTACGGAAAACCCCCTAGCCATCACATTTAACCAAATCACACCCATTTCAACCACATCAAAATAACCTGATGGATCTCTGCATGTGAGCTTTGGTACGTAACACATGCTTTCTTGAGGTGTGTGTATATGCACTCTTCTGGAACAGATCCTCAGAATCTCTGGTGCTGTGTGTAACTACTCACATCTGTATGGTGCATTTTTAACCTACGAGTACATATCAGACAGCTCTTTTGAAAAGCCTATGAAGACTGCACCAGGAACACCTTATCTGGCTGAAACGGGAAGAATAAACTTACAATACAGTCACTTCATGGATCTTTTATTCTTGAATACCAATAAAAACGTGATACATTAGTGACACTGACACAATACTGGATGGCCCAGTGCATAGAAAACTCAAAGTAAACCAAGTCTTTGTTCACCTGTCAACTCTAGAACAAGAATTATGAGGGAAAAACACCTACAAAACACCTGTACTCCTAAGCCAAGCAGCCAAACAGCGTAGCCAATGGATGTCCATGGAATTCCCTGTCCCAAAGTGAACTTCGTGAGAAAAGTTATTTCCATTGTTTAAGTCCTGCACAAGCATTTCTCCACTCATGAGGAGGAAAATCAATACTTCAATCCCCACCACAAATGCAAAATTCAGGCCAGCAGCCAGCTGATTCCTGTAGCACTCATGGAAGAATAGGACAATTTGGGATTTCTGGGGTACTGGGGGAGCTGTTACAGGTTAACTGCCAACAGTTTATTCCGGATTTCAAAACAGTCACTGGGTTGCAGCCTAGGACTAACAATTTTATGCTTTTGTACTAAGACCCACAAATTCTCTCACAAATCCATTCAAGTGTTAAGGCAGAAGCTAGAACTGAAACTCTTTTTTAGAACTGTACAAGTTCTGAAAAGTTGTAGGTAATGGAGAAAGAAAAGACTATGTACCAGCAACTGTAACTCTTTGAGAGATGTTGCTTTTAAGTACATTCATAAGGAAGAGGTTTTTCTCTCCTGTGAGAAAAAATTTTGACAGTTTTTAAAAAGTTTTTTTTGAAAAATACTTTCTTCATCAACTGTGGGACAATCACCCAGCAAAAGGAGCACCTCTGTGGCTGTAGTCATGCATTTACTTGAACATTTTGTTGTTCAAGGAAATTGTGCAGAAGTACATCCTGAAAAAGAGCATTTCTCATATTTATTGTTTTCCTGCTTAACTTTCCAAATCACAGCCTTGGCATTCCATTTAGAACTGGTAAGAGACACTCCTGTCCTACAGAAAATTCCTGCTCCAGCTTCAGTTTTCCTCACTAAACATAATGAATGCTCAGAATATTCAGCTTTTTATACACGAAAAATCAAAGAAAACACAGTTCAAAAATCTCAAAGCTAAAAAGCATTCACCATTAGGAACATGTTTATTTTGACAGAAGATACCCAGTCTGAATTGTAATTTACTTGTTTCAAACAAAATGCTCAGATCTTTTCTGAAAGAGTATTTCTTTCTGTATCACTGTTTCAAAATGGTAATTTTCATGTCAAGTTCCTATTTGGTTTAAATTGCCATTTAAAATGCACAAAACATTAATTTGCACAGAGAAAACAGAGCAGAACGCTGCAAAACCCTGCAATTCTGTCTCATGAATCTGATGTGTCAGGAATCTGGAGCTCTTTGTTGTACGATGGCACTCCCAAGAGCTGACATTCAGTACCTGGAATGTCACCACCACTCTCAGTGGGATGAGAGTTCCTCAGTTCCTCTTCCTGCCTGCTCTGATGAACCTCTCTTGTCCCTGCTGTTACTCTGCATCCAACAGCTGAAGTTGCTGCTTTCTTTGTCAGTGCAGTTTCCCATACAGAGACATTACGTATCCACTGGTCCACTGCATTTTTAATTTAAACCAGAAGTATACGGTAATATATATTTCATAATGCTTAAAACAACTATTTGTATACTCTACCTCATCAAATTCTTCTGTCATTTTCCTTATGATTTCTGCATTTTGCATGTTTCTGAACATTTCAATTCTTACCGTACCTGTAAGGTAATGAAAGAACAAGAGAAATGAACACAACATGTTTTTGCTACACCAAAATATCAATGTTCTTCTGCCACTAAACAAACAGCTCAGTAATACGTATAAGAGTATGGAGAGTGCAACAAGAACAGGAATGCTTTGAACAAGGCTATCTCTTGAAGAAGTAGGGAAAGAGAAATCAACTGTCCTGTAATGTGCTTTCAAACGAGGAGTTAGTGCTATTTTCCATCCTTTCACTCTTTGCAGCCAAGCAAGTGTGATATAGCAGTGATAACCATGGAGGACTCGTGTCATGTCTGCAGCTGCCCAGTGCTTTTAATTTTGTGTGCAAAATCAAATGAGTGCCATCTTTCAGTTCCACGGCCACTCCTGGTGGTTCTGCACTCTCCATGCTGAATGCCGTGGGTGACGGATATCCATGTCCTCTGCACAGACTGGGATTTTCACACTGCTCAGCTCAGGACCAGCATGGTTTATTGACTGAGGCGCGTTTTCCAAACCCAGAGGCTCCAAAGGGCTCAGCCAAGACATGAGCCAGCTCAGCACCAGAAGCAGCAACTGTATCTCTGTTATTCTTTCATGTAGATTTTCCACTCCCCCTTGTTACCTAACAGTGGAGTTCATAGGATTAACTTTTCACGTAAATCAAATAAAGCTACCAAACTGAAAATAGAACAACGCAATAGCTATAAATGAAAATTCTTGTGTCTTGATCAAAATTCAATCAGTATACAAATAAAGTATTCTGATATATTACTGCCTCTGCAACTAGACACTATCTAAATATCTAACCATATAACCCAGGGCAACATAAAGACTTTTTTTGCTGCTGCTGCTGCATGATCTTCTCTTTATTGCTTCACAATCTTCTTTCGTTAATGGAGGAAATTCAGAAAAATTAAGCAAACTGCAGAGCTACAAAATCCATCCCAACATCATTAACGTTACAAAGAGTAAGCCTCTCAGCTTTTGCAAAAAGTTCAACTGGATTAATGATCCACTGCATGGCTTCAAAAATTCAGATCATAATAGAAGCAGCTTAACAACTAACAGTATTAGTCCCTCTACAAAGGATAAATAAAGATAATTTAAACATACTAAATATTATGCAAATGTTTTAATTCTTGTATTTTATTCCTTAAAAAAAGAGCACTAGAAAGATACGTATTTCAAAACATGCAAGCACAGTTGGAGCACACCAAGCCTCTGTATGTCAGTATGGGTACAGTTTCACAAACCAAATTAAATATTGATTTCTTGAATTGCCTTTGCTTCTTCATGAAATAATATTTGTTATCTATTTCATACTGGGTAATACTGTGAACCTCAGTTCTGACAATGGCAATTTAAATTTGTGCATGGTAATTTCCATATTATTAATAAACAATTACTAATGCAATATTTCAACATAAAACCAGGAACCCAAGAGAATACCACCACGTGACAGTTGAAAATATATTTTCTCAGCTTGGAAATAATCTGTACATGCAGATATATTTTAATCTTTCCCCCAATCCTGAAAGTTTTGTTTTAGGTAAATGAAGCAGTTTCCCAGCACATCTCAGAACAGTGGACACGTACTATTGCAAACCCCCTCTGCTGCAGGAATGCCCCTTTCTCTCATGGCATGCTGGCATCTGCTGCTCTTCCCACTGGCAGCATACCCCTCAGTCAGTGGGTAACCTACTGACCCTTGCTATTTTACTGGTTTATAGCCCTGATTCTAATTTTATTCTTATCTATTTATGGCTTCTTCTAATAACCTGCCATAGCCTCAGCTTCTCCGCAGGCATGGCCAGGCTGTTTACCTTGCATGAGCACAAGTGACAGAGCACGATCTCTCCCTGGGCACTCGAGGGTGTCACTGATCCCCTGCAGAGGTGTCACAGGTGAGGCTGGGGAGATCCTCCAACACCTTCCAACAAACAGTGGAGCAGTTCTTTGGGACCAGGAGGCAGGGGTGTGCACACCATGAGACACACTCCTGATATCTCCCAGGGCTGCCAGGGTGGGCAAGAGCTCCACAGTGCCAAGGGAGCGTCAGCAAGTGCTCGAAGTGGAGAACAGCACTTGCCCACTGTCCTGTCTCATTCTTTCCTCCGCTTTTCAGGACCCAGTTTACAGAAGTCATGGAAAGCACAAGTGTTTCTGCTTATCTGGCAGTAGGCAATGGCTCTGGCCTGACCGCTTTTCTTTCCACCACCTCTCCCCCACCCAACTACAGCACAGCCCCACTGGTTTTTCTGGCAAACTCATTTAATACTGTAAGTATGCTATGAAGGCTCTGCTCAGATTTCATGGTGTCACCACAACATTTCAGCATTGCAATGGTCAACATTATTCAAATTCATAGTTTTTATGATTAGTGAAAAGCAGAACTTTCCCATTTTCAGGTGAATCCTTAAAATGTAACAGATTATCTATAAAGTACAATTGAAGAAGTGGAATGCATCCCTGAAGTCTTTACCTTGCTCAAGTCGCTTCATGTCCTTTCCTAAGATGAGTTTTACCCCTACCATGAAGCTCTCCCTCTGTATTTAGTGAAGAGAACTGAAACTGTCTTAGTCCATTAAAATTTGAGAAACCTATTTTACTTCAGGACTAAGTTCTCAGTTAAAACCTATTCACACATCTTGTGTTTTAAAGTCTTCTTGCTGATATGTAAATGTATTTCTTTAAAGACCAAATTCCAGTTTAACTTTTAGCTAAAACAGGTATCAATTTAATTTGTCAATAATCACAGCACCCAACTCAGCCTTTAAGAGTGAAAAGAAAAAACCCACACAGGCACTAAATGTAGTTTCAATGAGAGAAGAGAAAGACTAAAGGGACCTATACAAAACTGGATGAATACACCTTAAAAACCCCTAAACTGCGTACAAAACCAGATATAGTATTTCTGGGAGATATAACACACCATGGACTCAGTGGCTTGAAAACACGTATTTAGAGTGAGAAGAATAACCAGTTTTATTAGTAAGCCCTGCAAAAGCAAAGCAACAGTAAAGATGTCCAAGAGCTTTGTAGGATGCTTAAGCCCTCGAGTCTGAGCAACAACCAGCCAGGAGTTAAACAGGGTACCCTTGGGATGTGGCTGGTCCCATGACTGCCCTTCCTGCTCCAAAGAGCAGGTACTGGCACTGACCACTGCTGGCAGTCAGGGAACACCATCACACCAAGTGCCACACTCCAGTGGCCTCCTGCACATGGCAGCTCTGGGATTTCTACAGGAAAGGAAAAGTCGGATGAGAAAAACAAGTGGTACTCAGCTCTAGCAGCCCACAGTCATTTACACACTGCTGATGACAACAAACTGCTCACTGGTAAATGTACTCCTGAAATCTAAACTGCTGATGGTAATAAATTATATACTATGGAGGATAGTACCTATACTATATGGTCAGTTTTCATCACTGGGACCTTTATTCACTAAAGCTACACAGACAATTTCATCCCTTCTCTTTTGGACCACCTGCCCACGCTGAGTAAGCTGCAAGAAAAGCAGTGGGAAAACTGCAGCTCAAGACTGAGGTGAATGGATATAAAATAAGCCCACCTCAAATTCATGGTAACTGACTAGACTGATCTCTAAAACACACAAATCGGAAAAACAGGGGAAAGATTTATAGAGGCACTGAGACGAAGACACAAGAAGACTTGCCCAGGGAAGTTTATGAAAAACACAATGTGCTCTTTTGCATCAGCTCAAAGTCAATAGTGGGTACCACAGCACCAGGAACTAATTGAAATTGCCAAGAGAGGGCAAGTTTAATAAAATATTTGTGAGGATGGATGGTGATTACAGAACTGCTGGATGGGCAGTATTTATCTCCCTGGATATCAATGTGCAACTCCTATACCTTTTGCCCCATTTATAATTTAGATCATAAGAAATAATCCACTTCTATAATGTCCTTAAGTGCAGTTTTCAATCATCTGAGAAGTGGTAGTGACAAATTCCGTGTGACACATGATAAAGACTGAAGTCAAACCATCAGGAGCACATGATTTCTCAGTGCTCAGCCTGGGTCAGGGTACTCTGCTGTAGCACTTCCCCTGACTACTTCCAGAAGAGAGCTGCCTGAATCTACCCAAAAGTTACTCAGGCCAGTAGAAAAGTTCGTTTTCTCTGGCTTGCTCATGATCACCTAAGAACAGTGAAGCAGCTCTTACCTCACAGGAATCAAGAGGAGTTAATCATTAATTTAAATAGAAGCAGTACTGGGGTAGTTGAAGCATATCCAAATAGATGCTGAGACTCCTAAATCCCACCAGGGCTCCTGGCTTTCATTTGATTTCTGCTCCTGAAAACTGAAACTCTTTGCTGAGACCAGAGGTCAGGACTCAAGAGAGAAGTCAGCCCAAATACTTGGTTGAATTTCAGCACATGTAGGAATAGAAGACCCTTTTATTGATTTATTCTTCAATTCTTCCTGCTGCATGGATTCTACACTGCCCAACTTCTGCTTCCAATATTCAAAAGACAGAGGCTTCTGATAAGGCACAAACCCCATTCCTCCTTAGAGCAGCTTTTGCCAGGGAACTCTTACTGAATGAATCAGCAAGAATCCCAGTGGAAAAATAAGTACAGTCTTGTGCAGTTAAAACCTTATCAAACAGAAGATCGCAGATAACTGTTAAAAAGAATTCTAATGTTTCACCTAAGTCTACCCTCCTACAACAAAACCAAGTA
Organism: Rhagologus leucostigma; assembly: GCA_013397725.1. Taxonomy (NCBI): domain Eukaryota; kingdom Metazoa; phylum Chordata; class Aves; order Passeriformes; genus Rhagologus; species Rhagologus leucostigma. Next base: position 617,546 of record VZTD01003967.1, read on the forward strand.
TGTGTTTGAATGTGTTCTGTGAAATCTCTTTGCAATGTGAAGGCCTTATACACAGTACAGCCATGGAAAGTGCACTCTCTTGCTGCAGTCCAACCCTCTGATGGACCTTCTGCTTATCAACTCTGCTACATACCAGAAGAGAATGTTGTTGCTTTTCATTTTTTACATATTTGATAAATTGCTCTGATTTTTATCATCGTGCTCCTGCAATTCTTGTATCTTTACCTTTAGTTATTTGATTTTTCAAATTCCACAGTGATTTTCAGACCATTGCACAGCACATGAATGAAACAAGTAGTTCTCTTGCTTTAATTCCTATTCCTCCTTTGCTTTAGGTTACAGTTGAGTCTCAAACAGAAATCTTGGAACAGGACTCCTATTTCTTTGCCTTGGTTGTGTTTCCCACATGGAAATTTTGTATCTATTTTTCTCTTCCTCTTTTGAAGCATTATTTTGCTCTTCACTCTGCTCTCACAGAACTAGGACTATTACTATTATTATTATGATCATCATTATCATCATCATATTATTATTCTCATTAAATTTCCATCCCAACGATGAGAATTACCTCATAGAGAAGAATATTTTCCATTTGTGTTCTTCATTTTCTGTATCAAGAACTTGTCAGCGCCACATCGTAAGAACTCAGTGGACAATCTTTAACTTGCTCTATTCTACTCCTTGATGGGACCTCACTAGTTTGAGTCCCTTCCTCTCCCAACCTACTGCACATCATGCAACTCTATAAACCAAGTATAAGCAGCAGTGAAGCTTTTGTATCTGGCCTTCTTGTTTTGATGGCTCATAGGAGATGTCTCCAGCAGAAACTCCTGGCTTCTCTCCCCTTCTGTCGCCTAGACATTTTCAAGAAAGCTATTCTGGATTTCAGAACAAATGTAGACGTTACACAGGACAAGGATTTAGTGGCAAACTCCTTTTTCTGAACTTTCAGATCTTGATTTTGCTAAAAATCCTTCCATGCAATTTTTTGGAACTAAATGAAGACCAGGAAAGTCATTACAGAGAACTACATTAGCATCGCCACCTTTACTGCAAGGTGCTGTTAAAGCTGGGAAAATCTGAAAGGAAATCTTGACTGTGGAATGAGGAAACTTTGCTTGTTAGAGACCTTTCACTGTCCTTATGGCCCTTTAGTGCTCTCTGCTCCCAGTGCCTGACTGCCCACCTACAGAACCCACTCTGTGCTCATGCCATCCCCACAATGGCAGGTACATCCGACAGACATTGTCACTGGGAGAGAACAGGACCACAATTAAAGCATGTGCAGTTTTACCTCCTTCATTACACCAGGCCCAGAAATTCATTACTATTCTGGTTTATATAACTTAGATATAAGGAAGAACACACTTTGTTCCTGTTGTCATGCAGAAATTAGCTTAACTGTTTCTGCTGGCCTTTCACACCAAATTTAGCCTAGAAGAAGAGACATCTTGTCCAGTATGGAAATCTCAATATAATCTCTTAGACTTTAAAAAGAACTTTAGCTTTAGGGACCAGGCCTAGCCAGCGTGGCTTTATGAAAGGTAGACCCTGCTTGACCAACCTGACCTCCTACTATGAGCTGCTTAGTGGATGAGGGAAAGACTGTGGAGGTGTCTACCTGGACTGCAGTAAAGCCTCTGACCATTTGCCACAGCCTTCTTCTGGGGAAACTGGATGTTCATGGCTTGGATGGGCAGAGTTTTCACAGGGTAAAAATCCGGCTGGATGGTGGGCCCAGAGGCAGTGGGGAATGGAGCGACATCCAGGTGGTGGTAGGGCACAAGTGGTGACCCCAGGGCCCAGTGCTGGGGCCAGTTCTGTTTTGTATTTTTTGGCCACGATCTGGATGAGGGGAATGAGGGCACCCTCAGAAAGAAGGCGCAGGGAACACCTTCTCACTCTCTGCCTAAAGGGAGGCGGTGGCCAGCTGGGGATCAGCCACTTCTCTCATGTAACAAGCAACAGGACAAGAGGAAATGACCTCAATTTGTGCTAGAGGAGGGTTAGGTTGGATATTAGGAACAATTTCTTCACCAGAAGGGTTGTCCAGCCCTGGCACAGGCTGACGAGGGCAGTGGTGGAGCCCCCATCACCGCAGGGATTTAAAAGCCGTGTGGATGTGGCACTTGGGGACATGGGACAGTGATGGCCTTGGCAGTGCTGGGGATGGGTTGAACTCGATAATGTCAGAGGGCTTTTCCAATCTAAACAATTCCATGAGTCTGTGCTTACAACAATCAATAACGTTGATACTGACAATATCTATAAAGAGCATCATTAAAGGTTATCAGTAAATCTGGGAGGATTTATTAGGTTTTTTTACTAACACAGGGGTCACTGTACAAAACAGTGGAACTTAATATCAAATCCTTGCTATTTCTGATACTCAAATTCAATGACAGTCGTTTCATTTTAAGAGCAATTCAGTATTACACTTAGAAGTTCAAAGTTCTGAATGAGATTAAGGAGTTGATAACTTTATACACATAACTAGCATTTCATATGATTTGAACTGCTAATCTCTTTTAAAATCCAAAATGTTATTTGATCCAGAAAATAACAGTGATGGCACTGATTCCCTCATTACAAGCGTGGGAAGAAATACATTGAAGATAATCAGAGATTTTTACAAATAAGAGAATTACGTATGTCACTGACAATCCAGTTATTTCCCCTTGCTGAAAAGAAAAAAGTACATATTCTTAAAGTATAAAGAGAAACTTCATCTCTACTTTAAAGAAAACAGATCCTATTCTGAAACTGCAATTATTTGCTACTTGCTTAAACTATGTTGAGTGTCAGAAGAATAAAAAAGGGAAAAAATAAAGAATTCAGGAGTGATCCAAAGAACCATTAAATGTGATTGCTGTGTCAGACTGGGAGGTGCTGTACTACAGATCCGGTGTGTCTGTTCAAGGGTTGATGTTATTTCTGTCAAGTAATGCTTCACACCCCCCTGGAGCTCCATGAGACATCAATAACCAGCTACAAGTCATACATTTATGCAACACAGAGACATTGTCAAAATCCTACAATGATCTCCCTCGTTTTCTTAAAGGAGTTGATATGCAATAATCATATGCAAGAAAAGTTTTCAGATTAAAACCAGGAAAACAAAGATAGCAAAAACGGTCAGTTTCCAGAACAGAATGAACCTACCAATAGATCTTTCTATGTAAAGACGTTGATAAAATATGTTCCATAGCAGATATAAATTGGAAGGATAAAAACGGAGCAGATAGTTTGCTGGTGACACATTTATTTACAACAGCTAGAATGACAGCTGTCAGCCAACACTGCCAAAGGATGTCATAGGCAAGGAACTGGTAAAATGCTCTTCAGCAAGAAAGCATGCTCAGTCTCCAAACTGCTAGTAGAAAAAGAAGTAGGCCTACGTAATTTAGGGCATCAGAAATAGTACACTTCATGTGCTCAAGTCTTAAAATTTTGATAAAGGAAACTCCCTTGCTCTGGGTTTAAGGCAGATAAGGCTGGTCTGAGACGGCTCTGTAGCATTTGCACTTCCCAAGTGTAAGCTGCTTTGCATCCTCACGGAGACGATTTGCATGAAGCCACATAATTACTAACCAAAGACGCTAAAATTGCAATCTAGCACTTTTACTGAATTATTTCATAAAATAGATCTTTTCATGCTTTGATGACTTAAAGCAGCAATTCTCACACAGCACCCACCTTTTTGTCAGGTAACTTTGAACAGCAGTCAGTGACATGAACATGAATGAAAAGATGAGGAGCCTTTGCTGCCCCAAAGGCAGCAAGTTTGTTCCTGGCAGTGTCTTACAGCTCTTGCTCTTGGATGCCCTCAGCTCCACAGTCGCCTCGCAGCCACATCCTGCCCTACACTAACCCAGGTCGCTGTGGCTGAATGAGGAGTCTGTGGCCACAGAGGACACTCAGGCTTGAGGAGAGAGGGAAAAGCACACATCCAAGAAATGCTCCTCTGAAACTTCCCACCTGTTCCCCCAGGGCTGGTTCCAAAGTTCATTTTTATGAGCACTGCTCACGCTGTGCTTTCTGCACACGTGCTGTAAGCAGATGTCTGTTAAGAATGTTCCCGGTGTATGTGATGAAACAAATTAACCTCGGGATTCCTGTAGTCAGCAATCAGCACCGGGTGTTAGGCAGAACGCAAGCACAAGCCAGCATCACACAAATCTCACATTTGGCAGTAGTTCAGGGTTTACCTGAGCTGTAGAGTGTTAAGGCACACCGTGACTATTGGATTTAACAGCTGACAGTGGATCCATCATCTCTTAACTCATTTGTACTTTCCATCTCCACAGAACTCTGCATCAATGCAACCTGCAGTTTAGCCCCACACTCCCTCAGAAGGTACCTCATTCTACTTCTAAAACTGCTGCCTGATCATTTTATTTGATAAACCAGGATCATTTTGCAATGCATGAAAAACTATTCCTCTATTTGCCATTCTTCTCCCCATTGCTTGGGTTTTTCTCTCCAAATTTGTGTATCCTTTAGGAAGTGGGATGGTCAGAACTACATTCAATGCTCAAGGTGCAGGTGCAATGTAAGTTTGAGAGATATTTTTTGTGTCTAATATATGTACATATAAATTTGCCCTTTTTTTCTAATTCTTAACTTTGCCTCTCAGAGCACTGCCAAGCACAGAGGTTGTATTTTCCGGTTATTCACAACGACAGCAGGCTCCAAGAGTAGAATGTGAGTAACTACAGCTTACCAGCACGTGTGGAAGCAGCCTTTGGCTGCCTGCTGTCAGAAGTGACTCAAATCCAGCAATATAAACATAGGTAGTGTGGAGGCTGAGCTCCAAGTTAAGTGTAAGATACAACAATGCAAATATTTGCACTAAGTCCATTTAGGTCTATCTCCTCTTTCTGAGTGCCTTTATCACAGGCTGTTTTCACATCTGCTCTCCCCCCTCACCTGCCCTGTGAACAGGCCCCCACCAAAGCTTTCCTCTGAAACAAGGGGCCCAGTGTGGGCACAAGTTCTTCCCTCCTCCCAGAGGAACCTGCGTGCGTAAACACCTGATCTGAGGTGGCAAAGACAGCGGCGCCAGACACTTCCCACTGGGGTCAGGTGACAGGACAAGAACCTGACAACACAAACATGAGCACACTCCTGCTGTGCAAGCATTTCTGTAGCCACCAACTGAGAGAAAACACTATTGCCATTGCTAACAAGAGGCATCCTACCTGTGTCCTGTTCCTGGGGCACAGCCCCAGTCCTGGGCTCTTGGGGGAGTTCTCCACTGGCCACAAGTACCTGCTGAGTGAGCTGAGGCTTGACCAGGTGTCTCTCGTTACAACACAAGCTTAGGTGGGGGATAACGTAATAACAAAGGCCTTGAAAACATCCAATCTGTCTGATAAACTCATTTCAACGGAGAGCAATGGCTTTGTACCACTACTGTACTTTCTACAATAAACCCCAGAGCAGTTTTTAAAACACTGAGTACTTCTTGAAGGAAAAATAATGGATTTATGTTCCACCATACTGGAATAGGCTTCATATTTTATAGACTCTTTATTATGCATTCTTCTGGATAGCTAAAAGGTTTAATCCACCAATTTTAAAAGCAGTAAGTATATAATTACTATTTTAACACAGATTATTTATCCCTGTTCTATTTCCTATGATTTTTACCAAGTGCTGTCCACAGAAGGACAAACTCACAGCTTCTTACCTTCCTTAGAAGTCTAGAACTGTAGAATAATTTCAGGTGGCAGGATTCCTGACAGCTAGCCGAAAACCTTCCCAAAGCAGAGATCTCAGCTAGATCAGGTGAGTCTGAGTATGTCCTAGGACAGTGAACCCACACTGGGTTCACCCACAAAGGGAGCCCTTTTGCCTCCAGTGCCTGACCACCTCATGGCAGAAATGTTTTTCATACTGTCAAACTAGAATTTCCCACATTTCAACTTGTGTCTGTTACCCGCCACAGAACTGAATGAAGAGTCTGCAGTTCCCTTCTCTCTAGTCCTTCAATAATTGAAGGAAGCAGCAAGATCTTCCTTCGGCCTTTTTGAGGCTGAGCAATACTGCTGCCCAGTTTCTCCTTGCTCAGGAGAGTGAGGACTCCCCAGACGGCCTCCTGGAAATCCAGGCTGACTCTCTTCACCACACTGCACTTACCCATATTTCATGCTTCAAAGAACTTCAAGCTCACTTTCACAGAAACCAAGGACATTCACTTCAGTGTCCACCCTTCCTTCCACTTTCCATGGATGTGCCTGTCCCACCTGCAGGTTCCCAAAGCTCAGCAGTGACCCACACACATACTGCCAGCATTGCAACACGCCTTCACATGTTTTTGCTAAAAGGTATTTTCCGTATCAGAGAAACAAACCTCTTGTTACTCAGTGTCAGCATCTCTCCAGCACATAAAACAAAATGCCATAAAACACGGTACCTCCGCTTTCCAGAAAGTCAAGAGGCAAAAGACAACCACAGGAGGATTAGATAGCCGTGGTCTATCCTCTTTCCCTCAGTCCTTCTGCTTTCCCTGACGGAGTTTTGATCCTTTTGTCAGCCATCTGTTACTCTTATTTCTACCTATACTTTTCAGTGTTTCTCAGAAGTACTAAAGTAGGGAAGATGAAAGGCAAGTCCTAAAAAATACAAAAAGAGAAGTGATTATCTAGAGATTTTCAACTGATGTGCCAGGCTCTAGAGATACAAAACATACTATCTAATAAGAAAAGTAGGAGGGGAAAAAAGAGAGAAACAAGAGGCCAGACCTTTTTGTGTCACACCTGGGAGTTGCCAAAGATCTGACAGAGCTCAGCAGGCCAAAAGCGAGTCCCTTGCAGCTGCTGATGGACCATCATACTCTGCTCCTTGCTCACCTGCCTCTTGTCCCTTGAGAGAACTGCCTTTTCTTCATTTTCCACAAGGAAGCTGCTGTTACGTGCATGAGAGCTTCCCAGACACAGCTCTGAAGAAATACCCTCAGTTCAGGGCCTCTGCATTTTCCTGTAAGTGTTTGCTGCTCCAGCACATGGAAGGGAAGGGTCAGGACTACAGGAGTGTCCACATTTGGTATCTGTACAGTGCCAAACCTTACTAGCAATGGCACACCAAAGAGACCGCTGGTTTCGCAGAGCCAATCCGTACTTTTCAGTGTTCAACAGCACCATCCAGAGACCCACCAGGCCGGGGCTGACTGGTATCCTCCCACATCCTTTACTTGATGGAAAAAAGCTGACACATTAAACAACAGTAAAGCAGAGGCTTTGTAAGCACTGCAGAGCTGCTGCAGAACAGCGAGAACTTTATCTGTCAATATGAGGAAATCTGGTGTGCTTCAAAAAGCGAGACTGGAGATACAGAAACATCATGGAAACAACTTATATCTAAAATATTTGATTTCTCTCATTAGGTGAAAGCCACCATCTATCTGCAACATTTCTATGCTTTTTTTATTAACCTGAAAGAAGGAAATGACACTTGGGTGCACTTCTATCTGTAACTGTGCTGCTTAATAAATTCTAATCTTTTTGTTTAACCAAATCTGACTGATCTTGGATATAAAGCGTCCCAATAAATTTTACAAAAGCAGGTCATTGAATGGAAGCCAACGAGGTCATTGGGGAACAGTGTGAACCACAACCCCAATCTCTGTTAATCTCGGCCTCCCACTGAGCTGGAGATAGACAGGGACACACACTGAGAATGCTGCTGCTTTTTCAAGAACAGCTTCACCTGCAGCACAACCACCTCCTGCCCGGCAGTGTGTGTCTCAATCTTTTTTGGAGTTACACAGCATCCAGAATACTGTCTCTCATACAGCTTACCCTGCACTTCATGAGCACATTCACCTGCTTTTGTATAATTCAGGAAAGTTGAACACAGATACATTAGAAATCCCTCTTCATCAGTTCTGCTTCTCATGAAATCACTTATTTAGAGTATATTAAAGACCAAAGCAATTACTGACAATGACCTGTGAAAAGACAATGAAAAAATTAGCTGAGCTGACACAAAGCAATGCCTTTATCTTTCCCTCTCCTCATTTAAAAGTATGCAAGATGAGAGGAATTCTTTTTCCCATCATTATTTCTTCCTACTTTTCCAGGAAAAAAAACATTTTCTCTTAGATGTTAGCCCATTCCAAAGCCCCTTTTTACCTTCTGACTATCTGAACACATGTATGGAGCTTTTTACTGTAATGAAACACAAAGAATTTGAGAAACCAAAGGCAAAAAACCTTTGTGCTTAGAAATTAAAGCAGAAATTAAGAAGTGCTGAACTCCAGATGCTGTGTGTAACCTTGATTTAGACCCTCTGTGTGTCAGCTTTGGTGAGTCACCAGCCTTCCAAGGCTGTCTGCTGTTCTGTGTGGCTTCATTAGCACAGACACCAGAACGATCTGGGGAGGGATCAGGAGCTGTGGAGGTGACACTGTTGTCTCTCCGACGTGTGCAGCTCTGCTGCAGCCAATGAACCCGAGAAGAAGCACAGGAAGGGGGCGTTCTTACAAGAGGGTTGATAAGGATGCCGCAGACTGCTTTTACTTTTATTCTCAAAGTTCCTGTAAGTGTCTGGACAATTTAAACTATCTCTAAGATGGTCCCTAACTGCATATTCCCCATTTTCCTGCTGGTACCCCCAGCAGTCTCATGGATGAATGCACAAAAGAACAGCACACAAACAATTGTAACTCCAGGTACCCTGAGTGTGACACCATTCTTTGGGTATGTAAAACCCTAAACATAAGAACAAAGGGCAAAGCAGGAAAAGGCCCTTCCTTACCAGACAACATAAGGAAGAGGGCTTAGGCTGCAGTCCAGCTTTTTCCTTATTGCAAATACGTATCTATCAGACAAAATCAAGGACTTCATGTTTCCATTCCATGAACTTGAAGAAGTCTAGGTACTCTGAGCTCAGTCTTTAAGCAACTCGAGGAGGAGTAGGAAACTAGTAACAGCAATGGTTTAAACATGTCACACGTTACCTGAAAAACCTCCCCTCTGGGAGTGGCACAGATTCTCTATTTGCTGCCTCTGAAGCTTTTGATATCAGTGACTCTGTGCCTGGATTGGCCATTTCCAGGCCAGAGACAGGATCTTTACTTAAAAGGGATTTACAAAGATAACACCCTGTAGAAGACAACCTGTAGAAAAAACGCCCTTAAGGAAAATTTAATTTTTAAATTTTTGATTGGAACTTCGCTACCATGGAAAAATAAGAGGAAGCATCATATCAAAAGTGACACTAAAACAACACAATGAAGACTTGCTCAACGTGTTTTGGCATGGGTAAGAGAACAAGAGAGCACATATTAGAGCCAAAATCCATAAAAGTCTGGATATGCTTCTAAAAATACAATGCAAGAGGGAACTGTCACCTCAGAATTGAGAAAAGATAAACTGCTAATATAAATATAAATATAAATGGGAATGTGGAAAAAGGAGCAGAAAACTAGGAAAGCTCAACATACAATGTGTTTCTCAACAGTCTGTGTGTAAGATTCACTAAGGAGTATTTGAGAGCAAAATATAAAAAAGATTCACCTGTATAAACTTAGTAATATTGGAAACCCAAAACTTTACATAAGTAATAAAGCAGCAGGACCTGAAAAGAGTGCTGAAAGACAAATAGTAATAAATTGCAGATTAAATACAAGAGGGAAGGAAAAGTCTGAGTATATTAATTAACATAAAGATAGTGGCCTCAAGGGGAAAAATTAATCAAGTGCTGCTAAGGAAAAAGGAAAGAAGAAAAACACAGAGGAACATTGCAAGTAAAGCACGTTTAATCAGAAAAATGCCTTAAATCCTTAGTTATAACTAACTCCTCTTACAATGCTTTGGATCCTCTACTTTAAAAATTTAACTACCAGAATTAGTTGAAATGGTGTACTTTGTGCAAATTAAAAATGGCTGTGTAAACACACCATGTATTATCATACAATTCCTGGTAGATACACAAATGCAAGACACAGAAGAAAGCAGCCGGCTGACTCAGGGAATGGTTTGGGTTGAAGGGACCCTAAAGCTCAACTCATTCCAAGCCCTTGCCCTGGGAACACCTTTCACCAGGCCAGGTTAACCAACCCTGTAACTCCTCGGGTTGTGTCTTACAGATTGGTGGAAAAAATCTTTAAAGTGGCAAAATGCAGAGCACTACTGTAAAATAAAGTATTTTAACAGAATGTTCATCTAGTGTTTTATTTTGTAAAGGGCATTTAGTTTTCTCAGTATTTTGTAACAAACAGTATTTTTCCCCCCAGCTTCCAGCACTTTCAGCAAATTTTCCTTTTAGGACTTCTCAGTGCTCCCTCTCCCCCACTATCAGTTTAAGATGTCTGGAAGCCTTAATATCAGGGTGTCTTTCCTATAACATACTCACACTTTTAAGTTTAACCAGAATGCTGAGTTTTCTGTACAGTACCCGTTTTTTTTGGGCATAACTACATTCTCATTCCTGTCAACACAGACTCTTACCTACTAATTGCTTTCTTGTCCTTCCCCCATGAAATTGTCCTTGAAGCCCACAACATAAACACCAAAGGGTGTTACGCTATGGATCAACTGCTTGATGAGAACATTCAAAAATGGAGTTACATTGTAATTTCTGGCCCTGTTCAGTGGTATATTCTGGCTCCATCATTCTGCAGTAGCTTAAAGCAGTCCCCCAACGTGCTCATCAGGTGAAAAGAGAAAACTACTATTTTGGCTGTTGAAACAAAGCAAAACCACTGGCATGTACGCCTGCCCGCGTGCCTCTCTTCTCCTACTTCCTAAGCTCCTCTGTGGAGATGTGTCCTCAAAGAACACATTACTTTCTTGCAGTTTTCAGAATCCATAATTTCTTCCTTTCCCCTTATACTCTGCTGCATTTAAAGGCACAAGTTTACCTTTCCATCCATTCCACTGTTAAAGATTTTTCAGTTTCCTCTTCTCCTTGCAACTTCTTGTAGTTTCCCTACAAATGAGACTTCATACATGTAACTAACTTTTATAGGTCTCTAGGGAGACCTTATAGCCCCTTCCAGTGCCTAAAGGGGCTCCAGGAGAGCTGGAGAGGGTCTTTGGACAAAGGCCTGGAGTGACAGGACAATGAGGAATAGCTTCCCACTGCCAGAGGGCAAGGTTAGATGAGATATTGGGAAGGAATTCTTCCCTGTGAGGGTGGGGAGGCCCTGGCGCAGGGTGCCCAGAGAAGCTGTGGCTGCCCCTGGATTCCTGGCAGTGTCCAAAGCCAGGCTGGATGGGGCTTGGAGCAGCCTGGGACAGTGGAAGGTGTCCTTGCCCAGGGGCTGGAATGGGGTGAGTTTTAAAATCCCTTCGAATCCAAACCATCCTGGGCTTCTGGGACATTTAGTACTTGGTTGCTGTTATTTCAGGCTGACAAGAGCAAGAAAGAAATGCAGGGAGGACTGCCCATTTTCACAATCCCTGCCACCTTAAACCGTTTGCATGAGATCAAAGTCTGCAACTCCCTAGGGGCTAAATGCATTTTTCATCACAGTGTGATGTCTCTCCCTGTTTCCAGTCAGAAGGAACTGCAAGCTTTGCTCAGCACAGGCAGAAGGGAGCACTTCCCGGGCTGAGGACTGCTCACCTTCCCCAAGAGCAGCCTGTTCTTCCCAAGGAAGTAGCCAGCTCAGAGCTCTGTAAAGTGATTTTTACACACAGCACACAACTGAAGGATAATCCTGCTGTTACAGGCTACCACGGAAACTAGAGGGGAAAAAAAGGGCTGAATATTAAAATTCGAGAGTGAGAAGATCCATCACTGCTATGAGACAAACTGGTTTGCAAATGCTTCTGTTAATGGGCCTGGGCTGGAACCTTTCCTGTTTGCCACGTTCTCCTCTAAGTGCTACAAGTAGAGCCGAGCACAGGACACAGAAAATATTCAAAAATCTTTACAGCTCAAGTGTACTCACACATCACAAAAAGGAAAAAAGAAGTATTTGTTTGACAGAAGGGTAAGCAACTCCAAACGCAAACATCAAAAATTAAACTCTAATCCATGGGTTTAGTTAGAAGTTGACAACAAATATATTCAAGAGTGAAACATCAGAATAAGCTGTTTCTGCATATGACACCAGTAAGGCAAATTTCTGCATCAACAACAAACCTTCACTATTTTGATTCCAGCCCCACAAGCCCGGCATCTTCAGGGGAAAAAGGCAAAAAAAAAGTGAAAAAGAAAAAAAAAATACATTAATTAACAAATCTTAAGAACAAAGAGTAGCTCAGCCTGGCTTTCTGCACCACTATCACTAAGATTAAAATCTTTGTAAGTCAGATAAAGAATTCATGGCAGTTTGAATCTCCTCCCTTTGCTTATCAGGACTTAAGATTCAATCTGGTACTGAAATACCCACAAGTGGTACCAGGAATTGACTGACATATATTTTCTTCTGTATAATAATGGAAAGGTTTACATCTTCTGGAAGCAAGTTCCGTGGTGATTGGTTGAAAAGACAATTCAACCTGTTGCAATGGTTGGAAAATTAAAAATCAAAGTGCTGCCAACTCAACCTTCTCACCATTCTGAGCAAAAACACACTGTCACTGGCCACTTATCCAATTCACCATATTATAAAACAAGATATGAAAACAAATTGACCCTTTCCTCTGAACCTGAAAAGAATGTGGTCTGCTGAGATTCTATTGATGGTGCCATGCCAGGATGAAATGATGATGTCCAGACAGGCATAACAGTTGAATGTATTTTCTTCTCTCTTTAAATGCAAATATGTCAGTGTACATGACTCTCTAATTTGAACTGGTGGATGAAAAACTGCCTGTGACCCAGCAGTTTGTGCTCACAGCCCACAGAGCCCCTGTCCCGGGCTCATCCCACAGCATGGGCAGCAGGGCAAGGGAGGGGATTCTCCTCCTCTGCTCAGGTGAGACCCCATCTGCAGGGCTGCCTCTAGCCCTGGGGCTCCCAACACAAGACAGACATGGAGCTGCTGGAGAGAGCCCAGAGGAGGCCATGGAGCTGCTCTCAGGGCTGGAGCCCCTCTGCCCTGGAGCCAGGCTGGGAGAGCTGGGGGTGCTCACCTGGAGAGGAGAAGGCTCCAGGGAGAGCTCAGAGCCCCTTGCAGGGCCTAAAGGGGCTCCAGGAGAGCTGGAGAGGGACTGGGGACAAGGGATGGACGGACAGGACACAGGGAATGGCTTCCCAGTGCCAGAGAGAGGGATAGATGGGATACTGGGAAGGAATTCTTCCCTGTGAGCGTGGGCAGGCCCTGGCACAGGGTGCCCAGAGAAGCTGTGGCTGCCCCTGGATCCCTGGAAGTGTCCAAGGCCAGGCTGGATGGGGCTTGGAGCAACCTGGGACAGTGGAAGGTGTCCCTGCCCAGGGCAGGGGTGGCACACTGGATGGGCTTTAAGGTCCCTTCCCACCCAACCCACTTTACAGTTCTATGAACTGCAAAAATCACTTAAGATTTTTGTTTTGTTAGGCCACAGCTTTAGAATAACCCCCTCGCTGCAGGTCAGAAGTAAATTGTCTTCAAAGGCTCTAAAGACAGAATTTTAATGATATCCACTATGTGTCCTAATGATAGGGAACAAGAAGTGAGAATCTACAGCTGGTTCTAAACAGTAAGTAAAACTAAGACACATAAAATACAAAAATCTTAACATGTAGTTAAGAGTAGAAAGGTCACTGGGCAACTTGACTGTCCTAATAACTGTGGCCATTTCCATCCGCCAACAGTTTCAGACTTCAAAAGTGACACAGGTCCCAAGATCAGAGAGGCCAATTTACAGCTGCAGTCAGGATGACATGGGATTCCATGCCTTTTTTGGTTGTCAAACAAATCTGAAAGGAGTACTTTGAGGGCTCTGCCTGAGCTCCCTTCAAACATGTCACATGAGCAATATCCCTGGAACCAAAGGAGCTCCCTACAAGTACACTGTGGTACACACAGCCACTGCCTACAGCAGGACATCCATGGGAAACACTGCTCTAGGTGGTGAGATTCTCTATTTCTTTTGGTTCAAAACTTCGGAAAGAAAAACAGGGACTCTTGATAAGTTCAGCTCCAATTGTGATAAAGTACTTCTGATTTTATGGAGAGCTGTAGAACACAATCACCTGGTGTCTTAAATTTTGCATTTTTCAGTCTTCTCCACCATAAGGAAAAAACTAGCAGTTTACAAGGCAGGCTGTGAGAACACAGGAATAACAGCAATATTTTGTCAATCTTAAAAGATGTTGTTTTCTTGAAATACATCTGCCTCATCTTCATCAATGAAAAAAAAAGCCACTTTGAATGGCTAATTAAAGTGACTTGAAGAATATAAGATGAAAATCGAAGTGTGGGGCAAAGAAGGTTTGAACCAGCAGTACAGAAAATTGCCATTATTTATATCACCACAAATGGAAATTCCACTACACCTGTATCTGTGTGACTAATTATATATACAGTTTGTTTTCACTCTTTTAAGTTGCTAAAAGTATTTCTAGGTCCTTTTTCCTAAGTCACAAGAACTTTTAAAGTTATCGAGAACATTTATTTCAGTAATGATGAAATAAACAAAATAAAGAGTAGAGACTGTGGTAAATCTGACAAACTACATTAAAGGTTTTTCAAAAAATGATGTAATGACTTTGTAGAAGCCAATTCCCACAAGAGATGGTGCCTATTAAAGGCCAGTGACTGCTCCTGAGGGAAAGGGCTCTCCTCAGCCCAAGGTGCTTTAAACTTCATCCCTTTACATCCAGGGCCAACGCTACAGGTAGAGAGGGCCAACATCAGTAGCTCAAAGCTGAAATTTAAGCTACTGGTGTTACCCGAAAGAAATGCAGAACTCTATACCTGTGTCTGAACTGATCACAGTCACCCAAGAACTGGGCTCAGCTCTGCTGGAGTCATCAGTCCTTACACAAGGGGACAGAGGCTGCTGGCCAGGGAACTCCTGGCTGCTCCTGCACGGTTCGGGAGCACTGTGGTACAACACCCCTTTCTACCCTTCCAGGCACCCAAAAACATTCCACCACGCTTCCTGCTCCATGCAAATAAGGAAAAGACAAGGTAAAGGCTTTTTACACCGTTCTACCCTGTAATGACTCTGATTCCAGCAGTGCCAGAAAATGCTGTAGCTTCCAGTTAAAAGGACATGAACAATTGTAGGGCTCAGCTGGTCATGGTTCAGGTTAAAGACAATGGAGGCAATCTGATCAGACTGATATAAATAAGGAAAGAAGTAGGCAGTGGTGGAAATGTGAGCAGGACTGGATCTGCTTCAGAGTCCATTTCTTCCAGTTTAACTTGTCTCTTCTTTGAAACCCAAGCTTTTTTTTTTTTTTTTCCTAACATCCAGCTACTACTGAATGCCTGCAGATTAAGAGAATATTTGATTTGGTTTAACCACTTTCTTTGTGCCAGAGAATACCACCTTTTCATTAGGATACAGACCTTTTTAATCATCCCCATCTCCTTCTCTTCAGAAATAATTACTGCAGTGTATCAGCACTGCACTTAATCAAATAAGTTTACGGCTTCATTAATGCAAAGGAGAGAGAACCATAATTACAGTGTTTGCTGAGAGAAATGTCATTTTTGCAATTTAATTCCTACCACTGGTCTGCAAAAAGTCTGATTAAACCTTCAGCAGAATTTGCATCTTTGGAAAGGCCAGAGACATGAGTACTTTTCCAATTTGTAATCCAGTCAGAAAAGACATAAGATCTAGTGGTATTCGGTTGCTTTTTATAATTAGTTCTTGTCTTCACGGGAAGCATCTGTCATCTACAATAAATCCAGCAATGTATCTCACACACAGTTAGCAAACTCATATACTGACATAATTTGTTCACAAGTCTTAGAGTAATACTGTCAAAAATAAATCAGACTAAGGCTTTTCCTCCTCTCCTTAGTACAGAGGGTGTTCCTCTTGTAAGAAAAAAAACATAAATAAAGGGGAAATGGCAGTGATCTGGCTACTAAGGCAGCAACTATTCAGAATCATTAACACCAAGAGATATTTACTGCTCTTCTCTTGAAAAGCTGTAGCATTAAAGCAGGGTCTGAGAGACTCTTCAAGTTTTATCTCTGTAGTCACGTGAGTAGCGCTATTTTCCAGATAAATATGGATGTGATTAAATTAATATCGTGGAAAACAGGCAGTAGTATTTGAACTCCTTACACAATTTATCTCCAATGAGCAGTGCCAAAAATAATTTTACAAGCTCTGAGTTTACTTAGTAGTGCACAGGGGCAGAACACAGACTTTGTTCCAAGCTTACAAGGAGTGCTTTCATTTTCAGCAGAGATTTGAACTTATTACACAGAACTAACAGTGCAGAATTCATTTCAAAGCTAATTTGTCTTTCCTTACATTATACATTTGCTCTAAAATACTCTAGTACCACAAGTTCTGTCAATTAATTAAATAAATTTATTTTAAATATTTGAAAGTTTATATTAATTTATACCCATAAATTAGTTAATAGCTGATTTTAAGCCAGCTCCTTTTTGTTCTGCTGTCTTATGTGCAATGTGAATAGTTCGATATATTCAGGTAGCAAGTAATAAAGAAAAATATGTTTGGTTTAAATTACTGTTGCTCCTGTTACCAATTCATAGAGGGAAACCTTGGACTGCAGTCAGAACTCAGCACAGCAGGTATTTCATTCAGATTTCCAAACTACAAACCAGTGTGCCCTTCCTTCATGTCTCCTGCACCAAAAGTAAATTCCTATGGCTTTTTCCCACTCGGTTCTGAAAGCAGCAGGATACACCTTTTGGGAAAGAGATGCCATTAGCTCACGAGTGGCTATAAAATGTGTTGCACTACTTCAACGCTTTTTTACACTTTCAGATGGGATTTTTTTTTTTTAATTTTTCAACACTTCTCACCCCCAGAAGAGTTAGTAATGTGCAAAATTTAAAAGAATCAAAATAAAAAATTGTAATTACTTTCCTCATAGCCAAAGAATCTTTGAAGGGCTAAAGAAGAGGAAAAAGAAATAGTAAGGAAGAAAGAGTACATGAGATGACAAGTACAAATACATTCAGCAGAAAACAGAAGAAACAGTGAAAACTTTTTTGATTTAAAACTATACACACAACAAAACCAAAGCTTTAATTTCCAGAATGTCAACAGATACTATTTGTACCTCTTCACAAAAAATTGATTTTGACGTAACCATATTAATTGTCAGGTGTCTGATACAAACTTTTTAACCCTACTTATCTTCATTTAAAGAACTGATGAAACATTTAATGTATGCCTGGTAATCTGATTTACCTTCCACCAGAGCCATTTGCATCTTATTTTCAGTTTGAATTTTTTAAGTTTTCACTTCAAGATAAACACACTGTAAAAATTACCTCAAGGCTCAGAAACGAGAAGCACAAAGTTCAGCTCCTGTTTATCTACACCACACATGAAATCAAGATTAAGTAATTTCTATCCTACAGTCTTACCTTCTCATTTTTGAATGTGGTTAACGGCATGTTTTTAACTGCTTTATAGTTATGGGGTGCATTTCTTTCTGTATACTACGCATACAAAATATTTTAGAAATCCTTGACATTGCTATGACTTAAATCCTACACAAGTAAGTAACATTTTTTCAAAAGTATATTAGTTCTCTCTTTGCAACATTCTCCCCCATATTCACACACTGAAAAGGGATTTTGTTGAAGAAACCGTGAGAAAGCGGACTTTATACCCTTAATAAAAATACAAGCTCCAATGCAATGAATTCCATTATTTTCTAATTTGGTCACAATGCAAAATATTTATGATACCAAATTCGTAATAATAACTGAATGACTGAAGAGGTAAAGCTTTTTAACACATGCCAAAGTCAGCAACATGTCTCACTCTCTGCAGTTCCTTGCAAAAGTTCCTTGCCCATATGCAGGAAATTAGATTTACCAAAGTCTTCACTGTGCTCCATAACGTCCACCTATACAGAACAATGATTCCATTGATCACAAAACAAAACCATGCACAAATAGTTTTTCTAGACCATTTCTCTAATTACCATGTTATAACCCCTACTAAAATATTATTAATCACAGTAAACACTATTTCCTGGCTAATCTGCTTTCTGGAATCCTTTCCAACAGCAAAGCAAGCAGTTGCTTGTTCACTGCTTTTGCCAGACCATATAATGGCCACTCTATGCTGCTTTTTCCTGGTTTTAGCCTTCAATTTCCTTTGGCAGAGCAGAAATCTATTCATTTGCCCTCAATTAAGTTCATAGAACATTAATAAAAACCAAAATGAGCAAACTAACTCAGAGCTCCTGCACTTAGTGGCTCAGTTTGCACCATTCAGTCAGAATTTGACAGAGGATCTAGAATAGGTGAGGAACAACCAGGCACTCAAGGATGAAGTGGAAAGAGAGTGTGGAACCCCAAGTGATTGATTCACAGGAAACGTACCACAAAGAAGTCTGGCTTTAAGCCCTGGGGAAAGAGTCACAGACAGATCTCTGCTTACTCACAACTGAGAAAAACCCAGCCTTAAGCAGCACCAACAATGCAGGCCAACAGGTGACAGCTGGAATATTTGCTCATCAATGACTGATTCCACACAGGAACCTAAAGAGAAGATTCTGTGCGAAAAATAAAGAATGAGGAAGATCATATAAAGAAAATACATGACCTCATTCACCAACTACTAAGGACAACTTCAGTGTGCCAATTCAAAAAGCTGCAGTTAAGAAATGGAGAGCCCCTTACAGTCCAGAGGAGGCTACAATACTACCAGGAACTTAACAGGAAGGGACTTCCACTAGTTTGGTTCCATCAGCAACTGGTGTTTCACAGCCGTCTGATAGAGGCAGGTGAGCAAGCGGCAGCAGTGCTCAAACCACTTCTGAAAACCTGCTTAAGAATGTACAGGTTTCTGGCTTACCCAGCAGAAAATAAATGAGAGGGAAGGAGATGGATGGGAGAGAAGGAATGGGAATAATTTCACTGTACATTTGAAAGTAGTCAAGTAGTTTCCTCTTCAACTGTCAGACCCTTTTCCCCTGCAAAAGAAAGCTTTTTTTCTCCCATGGACTCAGTGGCTGGTTTTCCTTCAGAGCTCAAGAGGCTGTTCCAACCATTAATTGCTTCTGGTTAGGAGAAAAAAATATTTATTCCACAAGCATGGCTCTCTGCCTTTAAAATGTAGAAAGATCAGAGTGCTCGAGGAGCTTTCTGTTTGTTTTCTATCAATAACAGAAGGCACGAGCTGACAGCCATGCATATACTCAAGTCAGCTCTAAATCCAGGGAGCTCCAGAAACGGAAACAGCCTGGTTGTCATAGCAGCAGAGCAGGATACCTGAGCTAATTACTCAGTCTGAGAGGCAGAACTAATTAGCCCTGATGCAGCATCACACTGACACAGTTATAATCCTTCTGGGACCTCACGCACGTATTGCTGATTAGACATTTCAGTTCGCTTGCAACCGGCTCAGAGAGCTTGGCACTCGACGCTGTGCTTTACATAAACATTCAAAAGAACAAGAGAAAAAAGGAAGAAAAGCAAAAATATCTTCCTACAAAGAAGAAAGCAATGGAAAAGAGCTCACAAAACCCCCAGAAAACTCTGAACACTGACTTGCAACTCTTCTGCACGGGAGGAGGGTGCCTGAATCCACAATGCTGCAGACCAAAGCACAACACTGGAGATGGAAATCTCAGTAGTGTGGACACACCTCCAGCCCCAGTCCAGTGGCACTTAATTGAAAGCAGGGCTTTATCATTAAGACAAGCTAACGTCAGAAAGTTCCCTGTTACTTAATAATGAATATTCTGAAATTTTGCTTCTGACTTAGAAATAAGAAAGTAAATACAACACCACCTGCTTTACAGATTGGGAATCCCACGGAGAATAAACACCTACTACCAAAAGACTTACCTGTTTTATTTTCAAGGACTACAAACAGCATTTTTGCTGGTTTTCCATGAAGAAGCAGTATTTTAACACTTACCTTTTCACCTTTCTAAGGTACTATCTGATACAAGATCCTCCCTCTAAAAGCAGCAACACATTTTAAAAGGATCAGAAACAAAAAGTGAATGAGTGAATGTATCAGCCCTTGTTAACCATTTTTCTGCCACAGAAATTCAACATAACACGATGGAAAAGACTACACAGACAAGCTGTGAAAGGCAGGGACTTTTTTGTGTTCTTGAAGGAAAAAAACAAGCAAGATAAAGAAAAATTCTTTACATAACCATTTCACTTCTTTGTAATCAAAATTAGCAAAGGCAACATATGTACAGATTGAGCAGGCAGACTAGAGGAAAGATGACATGACAAGTGACCAACTCCCATGCAAATCTGCTTATTGAACTGAGATGTTTTGACAGTTCAATACAAGAAACTTCTCATTTACACCAAACAGCACTCTAAAAACACAGAAAGATTACTGGAGTCACGCTAAAACCTAATCTCCTACGTTTTTAATGGACATACATTAAATAGATACTCAGAAGAGTTGACAAAGGACAGACATGCTTGAATATTTGGTGTATATTTATTGAATTTTAAATTGCATAGATCTTTTATGTTCACCTGCAAAAGTCACTAATCTAACAATTGTTAGTATTAACAATTTACATAATACGCCTGCTTACTCATATTTACAAGAGATCACTTCTCATTTCAGCAACAGCTCTAAGCAAAACTGGAAGATGACAAGAGGTTCATTCAAGCATCTGTGCTGCCCAAGAGAATGGGATAAATACAAAAAAATCAATGTTTCTCTAAACAGGAAGGTATTTTTTTTCAGGGTCAGTAGTGTTGCTAAATAAAACAGTTTAGTGCCTCAAAGATTTCTAATTAAAGCCAGAAAATGGACACACACTCTTCACCTGCTCAAAACTTTTGAAAGACACGTCAAGCTAAATGTACTTTACATATATTTAGATATCAAGTGATTCTAAGCTGTTGAAATAGTAGATTTATAAACCTAGTGTCACACTTTGCTAAGAAACTTCCTCCCAAGTTAGTTGTCCTCCTCCCTTTAGTCAATGATCACAAACTTAGATATATTATCAGCCAGCATTCAGATCCAACCTTGGGAAAGAAGGCTGGAAAATCCAAGACAACGTTAGTGGAGCAAATTGAAAAGAAGAAAATTAAGGAAGATAAAGCAGTCATTGAGATTCGCAAGGGGTTGTTATTTATCAGAAATAAAAATAAGCAAGAATGTCAACAAAGTCTCTAAAGGAAAATAAAGACGCCATAATATATGATTTTCCCATGAAAAAGAATCTTGGTCTTCCTCACAAAATACAGAACAACCTCCTATTTCTCATTTCTATTAAGGACAGCTTAGTATGCAGTTTACGTGGACTACCAATAAAATCCACTCTCTTCTGATAAGCTCTTATTTATTCTAGAAAACAGGCATATTACTGGAAACTGGAAAGGACTGCACTGTTTGCCAGGATTTTAAGCCTGTTCTACAGCTGTTACTCTAGCCACTGCAAAAATTCCAACACAGAAATAAATCTCCCAAACACACTATAGACTTGGGGGTGAGTAATTTTTGCTTCCTTTCTCCTACCATTGCTGTTTGGGACCAGAAGGCACTGAAAGAAGCTCAGCAGAGATACCCCTGGGGATACAGAGCAGAGCACTGAAAATGGAAAGTCACCATTCAAAGAAAAGCCAAGTAAGTCAATGACATCAGGCACTCGCAGCGCTGCTGCCTCCCAGCCAGCAACAGAAAGCTTTTCTGGGAAGCACTTGCTCCAGCAGCATATGGCTGACAGTGGGCATTCAGCCTGCATCACTCACCAATAAGGGCTTTAAAAAATAGGAATCTTATCAGAGTGCTGCTTTCTCTAACGAGGAGAAAGAAAGGGAGAATAAATTAGAGAGCAGCAGGGGAATTAAGATATTTATGACATGCCTTCATCAAAAGCTTGCATCAACAAGAATATAAACATATGGCCAAGAATGCCTTTGGTTTAATGCCACCCAAATTCTTACAAATAAGCTTGTGGGGCTGCCTTTTTTCATATACACCTTCAGGAGAGAGTTAAAAAAAAAAAAAAGCACACAGACTACAACTACTTTCACATAAGCTGCCAAACACAACTGAGAAATGTTTCAGGGGTTCTGTGTGAACAGTGCAGACATTGACACAGGCCGGTAACCTAAGCCCTAACCTTCAGCCCTTTCACAGAATGCTCCCAGAGCTTCAGTCTTTCCTGTCATCCACAAAATAAGTTTATTTCCTTCAGCTATGAAAAAGGGGTGCTGAAGCTGCTGATGGTTCCTATTTCTTTTCTTTGATGCTTTTAACTTACTCAAGACTTCACCTTATACCTAAGAAGAAAGAAAAGGGACTTCTACCCAGACCATTTGATGCCTAAAGGTGTATTCCCACATCAGATACAAAATGAAGAAAAAAAATTTCTGAACTGTGGGTTGTTTTCAACTCTGCTCAAAGTAAATTCTAGGAAGCATCAGAAAACAGTAAATAGTTTGGTCCTGGGCACTACAGAGGGAGTGGAGCTCTGTCTTTGTCTCTTTTCAAGGCTGAGTTAACTGAAAAAAGACAACACATGAAAAATTCATTAGAAGGCACAGTGTGGCAACAGAATGCTAGAAAGGCTGACTGCTGCAAGCCTGGTAATGGAGACTGCTTAAATAGGGTATAAAAGGCAGGGCACTTGCTGCTGACGTGATAAAGTATCACAGAGGAACGAATAACACTGGTGCTTCATCCACAGGAAATCTTTCTTGCTAATTGAAGTCAACTGAAGCCTGACTCCTTCCTCTTCAGTTTTAAAAAAAATAATTTTCCTAAAAAGAAAGAAAAAATACCAAAGTTAAGGTATAGTTACCTATGAATTTTTGCAATTAAAAAATTGGGAAGAAAACAGAAAGGGCAAGTAAAGATACGCCTACCTGGAATACCAGATCTTTTGGCTCTTGCTGCTGACGAGTAGAGTGTCTCTGTGAGGATTTGTACACTTTAGCATGATGACAGTAAAGTGAGAAAAAGAAAGGGTAGCCCTTGACAAACAAATTTTAAATCAAGTTATTCTGGAAAGCAGACAATATTTCCATACAAACCATGCACATGAGGAGTACCAATCCAAGTGTCTCCCCCATCTTTACCAGCATTTGCACTAACACACGTTTGTAGGTCAGATTTATTCTATAGAACTTGTTTCCCATGTTCTGTACCTCGACATCCTGAACACTGGATAAAGAAGTTGATTAAATCCAGAAGTGCTATGTCCCTGTCTTGTTTATATGATTCAATCCAGTCGTCCACCACAGACTGTCAAGAAAAAAAGAATACTTATCAGAGACTCTTAAAGAGTGTTTTATTAAAGGCAAATGACTTATTCTTTTCAGAATATAATTTTATATTGAGCATTTATTTTGCATAATTATACATGTGTACAAATTCAGAACTCTATGCACCTTCTCTCAAGGTGGAGACAGAACAAATATTCTTAGAGAGCAAAACTATATGCATCATTTTCTGGTATTATATTGTATAAACACAAATTCAAATTGAAATTACTGTAATTCCTTAAAACTACTTAGAGTATTTTTTCAGTTTTAAAATTGTGTTGAAAAAAAACCAACACTGTTATTCCATTCGAATGACCAATATATATTCCCAGAAAACTGATGAGTAGAAATACTTTGGGATAAATACTGATTTTATATTGCGCAGTGAACATCTCAGTATTTATAAAGGCCAAAGTAGTACATCAGTCACTCAGGAACACTGTAAATAGTTCAGGAAGACAAAATATAATGAGGAATACATAGTAAATAAGACACAGAAGTTGGACTCAGGGTGTTTGTAAGCCACCCGGATCACAGGATAGGAAACTCAGTCAGTTTTAAACTGCCCTCAGAACTACAGGTAGACAGCAGATATTTTTATCATCTCTCATATTCCAAGCTTCTCAGCTACATAAACACTGTAGGTAAGGAATTGTGTATATTTAATGTAATCAAATATTATTCTTTACTTAGTTTATGAGGAAAAAACCAAATGTTTCTGTTCCGCACATGCAACAGCATTCATTAGGAAAAGCCTGATTATGTTATCAGAGTACACCTTGCAAATGGATTAGTTTATTCTGGACAGTTCAGGTCCACAGTGAATTTCTGTAAAACTAATTTTAAAAAACCACACACACATACAAACACCCACCATGCCCACACAACTGGCTTCTACCATGCTGAAAAGGAATCAGTAGGAAAGACAAAAAATCCAAATAATTTGATCTCTTGGAAAAATCTGCCTTTTTCTTAATTAGTTGCTGTAAGGAGGGATCTTGAAAAATCCCTCTGCAATTTCCAGTTGATGCAAGTGCAAACTCCCAAGACTGCCAGTGGGCCCTTGGCAGTGCACGAGGAAAAGGGAGCAGCAAACCAGCTGTGTGTGTACCAGAGATACACACAGCTCTGAACTGAGCCAAAGCGCTCCACGTTTAACACATCACTACACTCATCCTTGAGCCGGGAGCAGACTAGCAGTACTATCACGTTATCCAACAACCAGCATGAATCTCTAAACATCCAATTTGCCAGGAAACTCAGTTTTCACAGGTTTTGCCCGCCTCCCCCTTCCCCCATGCCCAGTAGGAGAAGCAATTTTACGAAGGGGTCCATCTGCTACTTAGAAGAAATTAGAAAGCAAGTCTTGGCCTGTAAGTAAGCTTCACACAAGTTGAGGAAACACGAAGCAGCAGCACAAAACCAGTTATCTAGAATGTTTATCTCAGTGTTATTTCATCAAGAATTCAGACCTGTTCCTGGAAGTATCAATCATTTCAATCAATTAGCAAAATTCTCCAGGGCACATAAACCAAATGTAGCCAAATGTAGAAAGTATTTACTACACCAAATATTGACAGAGCTTAATGACCAGGCTGTTGGTGTACTACCAATTTACAAGATTTGTTTGAACAGCTCTACTACTGTAGATATCAGAACAACATGCAATTGCCAGCAGCTGTTTTTTACACTAAAGAAAACAGCATCTGTGCTGGGTCAGACAACAGGTTCACCTGCCCAACGGGGCTTACGCATTTAGGGAAAAGCGTAAGAAAAGGGCAAGAATACACTGATATTTCTGAGTTACTCTCCCACACCCTTAAGACTTCAGCAAATTTCTTCTCTCATGGATGTGTCTCTCTAAACCAGCTTTATATTGACATCATCTTGCAGCAGTGTGCAAGGGTTAATTATTCACTGCAAAATAAAAGAATAATGGTTTTAAACTTGCCAATTGTTAGATCTATTTGATGTGACCCAATTCTTACGAAACAAGAGAAAACAAGCCCCAAGCCCCTGTTTGAATTTTACGTCACCTCTTTCCAGGAAGAATAATCCTACTCTGTGCCATGTGGCTTGCCCAGAAATAATGCCCTATCTTTATCCTTGCCCACTCTTGTCACATGTCTCTTGATAGTTCCTGAAGTCTACTATATTCTTCTTTGAGCCTGGGAAATCTCAGCTGCTTTTTCTGAGTGTTAATAACAAGTTCCTCAGTATCTGTTCATTATCCACAGCCGAGTTTCACAGAAAACACTCCCTGTGGAAGTAAGGCTGGCCCAAGAAATTCCCTCTCACGTTCAGTCTTACTCCTGTTTATTGCTACAGCACACTGCCCCTTCAGCCATACAACTGCAACTTCTCCTGGACTGTGCTATAAATAATGCCAATGAACCCATCTGGACTTAAAAAAAGGGGGAGCCAAGGGAAGAAATGTGAAGGAATACCTTTAAATTTTGCTTCTGCTTCTTTTAAACAACTATTTAACTGATTTTTGCAGCACTACCTCAAACTGCAGCATCAGTGCAGCTCCTCTCACTTCTTCTATTTTTTGTCTCTTGTACAAAAAGCATTGTGTGGGACACGCTGTGTCCTTGGGCACTGGGGGCCCACTCTGTCCTACCAGTGTGGCACTTGCATTTTCAACCCAGAACCATCGTGCAATTTACAGAAAAATAAAGACAAGTGGCTCATCTCCAGACTTGGGGACCAGACTTGAGGCAATGCAGAGTCTTCAGTGGCAGCAGTAGATAAGAAAAGCAGAAAAATCAGAGTGAAGGTTCTCAGAGGGATAAGCAGGCAAAGACTGCCTGGACCTAACAGAGAACTGACAAAGCTGTAAGTAAAATCTGAATTTGTGGGTAGGGTTCATTTTATCTAAGCTGACATGCACAAGCTCCTCAGTGCCTTCACACTCAGCACTGTGTGTGACACATGCACGCCCAGTCAGCGTTCAGTGAGCTGTCAGTGTAACCCCTCGCCCTGAGCAGGTACATGTGGAGAGCTGATGGGCTCCTGCTGCACGATGCTTGTGTTCACCCCAAGAGAGCCCCACTGACTGAGGGGCTGCGCGTCACAAGTCACATACAGGCACCTGACCTGCCAGCATCAGCACAGAGCCACACAAACTGCATTCACTAAGCCCTAAAAATCAGTGCCCCAAAGTAACACCCACAGCCCCACACACTCAGCCCCTCATGCACACTTGGCAAGCTTGATGCCTAATTCTGTTAGAGATTACAGTTTAAGGCAACAGGAGATAATGAAGCCAGACTACATATGCTACAACAGTTGGAACCTAATCAAACTGTTGACTTTTGATGTAACGGAAAAGAGCTATAAAAACTGAAAACACTAGATGAAAAAATAAAAATGACACACATCAGACCCAAAAGAGACAAGTATCAACTGAACCAAGACATAACAGCAGTAATCCAAATACCAGGAAAAAAGGTTGAATACTAGCAAAAATTACACTGCTACACGGGCAGCAGTGTAGCAAATGGTGCAACATGCAATCATTGCCAGAAATTGAATTCTTTTGCACAAATATGCATAGAGAGAAGGACTCCTATTAAAAACAAGGATTACTAACCAACAGGTCCCAGGTTACAGCAAACCCTCCAAGATGGTTTTATCTTGCCGGCCACCTCCATCCAGTTCCCACATTTTCAAGAGCTTCTAATACATAATCCAAGAGCAAACTCAGGGAAATGACCCACATTTGGTCATCTTGCCCAGAGATCTCCTGCTCTTGCCCCTCCCTGTCACCTGTCCTCAGCACAGATCATTAACACCTTGAAGGCACATGTGGTGACAGGAGGGAAGGACCAGGTGGCCCTTTCGGAAAGGAGGTAGCTACAAGCAGGTTCCATCCCCCAGAATTCACCCCCACAAGTCTCCCTGCCTACTTCCACAAAACACTTAGGAAAGAAGGCAGCAATAGATTGCATGAGTTGCTCCAGCGGTACCCATCTGCTTCCAGATGTTTTTACCTTCAGATGCAGTGGGGAGCATGGATTTACCATATAGAAATATGCACTGACATGCTGTGCATGAAATACATGATAAATTCAGCATTCTGGGGAGGCACAGGATCTACAGGACATGTACTGCAGCCTGCCCAGGGGCAGCACATCCATGCTTTTGGGATTCACCAACTTCAAGGCACACGCATACTTGGCAACAAGCTTAGTTACACAGATAAAACCTCCAGATGACTCCAGCAACACCAAGAACCCTCCTCCACTCTCTGCTGTCAGGACACATCGAGACACATACGCACACACACTTATACACATATGCACAGACACATACATGGACAACATCTCTGGGTCAGTCACCAAGTCCATACAAGTACGTTACAAAAATGAGACTCAACCACTTTTTTAATTATGAAATTGCTTCTATTCTTATGAGAACTGAGTAAAAAATCAGGTTTCCTGCAAATGGCAGATGATGTATGGTACAAATACAGAGTCAGAACAAAGACTTTCCAAAGCCTGCGACAGTTTTCAAGAGAATCTCACAGAAATGAACTCTCTGATGAGTCTGTTTTAGAACGATCATGGAGCATAATCTGAAAAATATGCCAGGTAAGCAACCCTACAAAAATAAGAAGCCTAAATAAAGTCAAGCAAGCAGCAGAATAGATCCACAGTCTGAGTAAACAACTTCAAATCAATCAACTTGCAGAAATATTGACTTTCACATCTCAAAGTCTGCTATAAGATAAACAAAAGCATTTTATGGTACTGAAGAGAAACAGCAGCTTGGGGTTGCCAGTAAAAACAAGTGTGATGCAATGAATGAAATAATGAAGCTAGTGATCTTATTTCCTCCTCTAGGTTTTGCAGCTATGGATCCATTTCATACTCCTTCAGTGTGAGAGAATTTAGGAGCATTAACAGTTGGAGGAACCAGACGGACTGCCTGCAAAGGACACCTTGCTAGCTCATGTAATTTAGCACAGTCTCACTAAATATTAATGAAAGTTGATTTAAAAAAAAAAAAATTCACAATTTCAATTAAGTAACAATCTGGCAACAGTGCTACAAACAAAAGTGAAAACAAATGACACCATATACAAAGTGCATGTTAAAATGGAAGATCTGAATCAACTGTAAACCAAGGCAAATAGAGTATAAAGAACTTTAAATAATTTGCCATTTCATACAACTGATCGTGGACACACTTCATTTACAGTGAATATGAAAGAAAAAAATTACTCTAAAATGGGTGTGCAACGTGTTTACATCAAGGTAGGAAAAAATCCAAACATCAAAGCTTACAGTAACAACTTCTGCCAAAAAACCCAAAGTTACTCAAATGAAATTTGAAACCGATTAAAAAAGGAATGCACAGTGAAATTAAATATTTCAATAACTTGTACGAAGAGCAACTCAAATAGAAGATAAAAATAGAAAATATACTTTAACAGATAGTGGGAGGTATACCCTAAAAATAAGAACCCAGGGAAACAAAGGCAAGTAGGGAGAGACTTAAAACACTCTGCATAAAATTTTTTAAGTGAACCTGTTCAGATTGGCTTTTTAAAAAAAGAATAGAAGCCTTTTAAGGATAAATGCTGTGAAAACTGAAGTAATTATACAGACGGCTACTGGGAAGAAGGTAGTTCCTAATGTGTGAAAGTACGTGCAGTTTAGATCGGGCAGCACGCTCCAGGATGAGTGCCTGGCTGCATTCCAAACTGCAGGCGGTAAGTCTAATATACACCCAGTGAAAACCTAATATCAGGATATTAAAAATGAACTGCAGCTTGAGGACATGCATTTTATTCTTTTTCTCTAAGGATAATAATTTTAAATTATGAAAGAGTTCATACTCTGCTAACACCTATCATGCACTTCCTGATAAGCCAAAATTATTTTCTTTAAGAAAATCCCAAAAATCTCACTTTAAGGTAACAGTAAGCAAAGATGGGAAAATTTGTTTTATGCAGTGTCTACCTATATAACTTTTTATTTTCTGAAGCACAGAGAGGAAAGGAATACAATCCTAGAAGTACTTCTTCTCAATAAAACTAAGGGATTTATACTCTCCATACAGGATTATCTGTTTGGCATTTTCTGTAAATACATATTTCCATGCAGTAGCATGGGTATTAAATATCATTACACAGGGAAATCAGTGTAACATGTTACACTGAACCATTTGGGAGAAAAAACGCTACCAAAAGAAAAAAATATTTATTCTCTTAGGAGAATCTTAGAATGGTACAGGTTAACTGGCATTACACTAAGTGCATAAAAGGTACTGGGAAAATTCTGCTTTCAAATGGACTAAAATCACAGGAACTCCCGAGGCTGGGCACTCTTGCCCAGCAGATCCACACTACTCAGGGCAGCAGTTCCTCACGTGAGTGCTCAGGAAAAGTGGGTGTGCCATACAAAGCTCTCACCAAGATTTTCTGAGGTGGTACAGAACTTTTGCAGGTGCTCATCTCTCATGTTTGGCATGTTACACCATTTCCAAGGAGCTGTGTCTGTTTAAGCTGAGCCAATCACAGGTATGAATGATGCTACAAAGCATCAAAACTGCTCATAAACATTGAACGTGAGAATGAAAAGATACTTAGAGGAGTGCTGAAACAAAATGGGAGTTATTCCAGTAAGAGATCCATCAATTTATTAAAACACATGATTCGTATTCCTTTGCTAGCACAGTTTGTAAAGGGTTCATAGATCACCCCACACACTTAAAAAAACATCAACATTGTAGAGAGCAAAAGACTTCTCTGCCTTCAAGTATAATGAGTATTTTTGGGTACAAATGCTTTCCCACAGTGCACTACTGGCACTTGTGTTCACATCAACAGCAAAATCATCTCACATCTTATTAAATCACAAGGGAAAAGAAGCCTTGTGTGATGACTGCAGGAAAATTCATTTGGTATTAAGGGATACTTCTCTAACTAATTAATGCTTCATTTGGTGGCTAAGTTGTTCCCAATGTAACAACTATAAAAATATGTACCTAGTTTTGATTTTTTTCTTTTAATTCAGTAGCATACAATCAAAAGCAAAGCAAGACTAGGCTACAGAACAAATCTGCCTAGCAAAATGAAAATACTAGTTTAAATGTTAATAATAGATGCAGTCATTCTGTCCAGTAAACTTTAGAGACTGCATACTCGGACTCCTAAGGAGTTTCTGAGACAATCTGGGGAAACCCTAAGTTATTATCCATCCTTCAAGCTGGAGGATACAGCAGTTACAATACAATAAAGGACAATTAAACTAAAACATGCCTTTAACACAAAACGCATGGGTAATACTTAATGTATGTCTGTGTATTATTAATCTTCAAAGACCTTCACTTTCAGAAATAGCTGAGGGAGACACAGAGATGTGATCTGGCAAAAAATGCTTCTAGAGGGAGAAAAGAAACTCAGGGAAGAGAGAGCCATTAAGGCCACTGAGAACACAGACACCACATCGACCCTGAGGTGAAAACAGTCAGAGGTAGGGAGAATCCCCAAAATTTGTTTTTGCCACCTTATTATCTTTCTTAACTGCCACTGTCAGAGACAGGCTGTTGGATTTTTGGTGCAATCCAGTTACAGCTGCTCTGATGTTCTTAAGCTCAAGGATCTATGTAAAAGCATGTGTAATTCCTCCTGCATACAGCAGATGTGGTTATACAGTCACTCTAATCAGGAGTAAGTCTGAACCGCTGCCAGAGATGGACTTCTCAAGGCAGGGTAAGCAGTGCTACAAATACAGCTTTACTTGGACAGGGAGGGAACCTCGAAGGACACAAATCCCCATGTGCATGTAAGAACAGCGAGGAACCCCGTGCACCCTTGATTTCCGGAAAGACAAGGAAGAACTGGTGGCACAACGAAAAATTCAATTTCAACACACTAGATACATGGATACTTATCTTAAAATGCTTGCTGGCATATAATGGAGCCATATTTATTCTGAACTATGTTTAATCAACACCAAGATTACCTTTTATTAGCTGAGAATAAGCAGAGGCGGCAATTTAAAAAAATTTTTTTTCCTCACAATCAGCCTCTACTCTGTAGTGAACTGCTAACACCAATTAAGGGTGACTGGTAATGCATGGAATATTGGAGAATCATTAAGGCATAGATCTGTTCATGTTTTGGTACTGAACACCTCCTAGAATTACTGACGATCCATTCTCTCTGACGTTCTGGGGGAACAAAACCCCTTCGCAGATAAGAAAGCAGAGCACTTCTATGCTTGGTTTGACCAACAGTAGTACAAACTTCATTACAGATAATTGGTTATAACTAACTCATGAGAAATTTGCAGTCTGAGTCCTAAACAAAATCTGATCTCATCACAAGCTCTTTAGTTTCCTGCCATCTTAACAGCAAGGTCAGAGACCAATGCAGAGATGTCTGAAGATTTTAGCTACCAGTCTCTGCCTGGGCGGCTCAGCTGGAAGAGCAGAGGTTCACCCAAGCCTTCATTCCCACCACTGGGCAGCTGAGCACATGAGAAATGCTGATAGAGACCAATGGAAGTTCAGAGTGGGGAAATGTAGAGGATGTAGCTGTCGCCATAAAATGATACAACTACAAAATAAATATATGGAAGAGATAAATGACAAAAAGCAGAAGGGTATCATGTTTGACTACGAAAATAAAAACCACAGAGTCTAAAGAAGCTCTATGAACAGTCTTAATGGAGTAACACTTGAAAATGTACCTTCAGAAAGCATGAGCAGCGGGTCATGTCACACTTCATACAGAGAGAGTTGCTGACAGAACAACTCCTGAAGCACTAACTGTACAAAAGGTTACAAAGCAAATGAATACCAACTTAACGTGGGCATCAAATAAATTTACAGAGTTCAAACAAGACACAAGCAGCACCTCACGACAGAGACAAAAATTTTATGCAAAGAGCAGCCCTGGAGTTATGTATAGTTGAAATACAAAAAATTAAACTGATTTTATTTCCCTGGAAGAAGCAACCTGCAATAAGCCTGAAGAGAACTAGTAAATGAATCCTGCTGTGAGAACCAAAACAGAGAAGCTTAAAAGAAGTGAAAATTGAATTCAGCTACAGACTTTCATGAACTGACATCACAAAGCCAGAAAAATCTAACAACTAAAAAAAATTCTGAGAGCAAACAGTAGGAGCAGATAGATCAGAAATGAAAGCACATGATTTCCATGTAATGTCAGAACATATTAATTGAATTTTCCTGGGTTTTCATTGCTGGAAGCAAACTTAGGAGCACTATGAAAAAAGTATGTTCATATTACAGGGAAAGAACTAAATATTGAGAAATAATATGTTCAGCCAAATACAAATATATGGCACTTGTTTGAAAACTGCAATACTGACAAAATTGCTAAAATTACTCAAAAAACCTGCATCAAAACTATGAAAAACAAAAATGCCAAGCATTCCTAATTGTTACATCAAAATCCCTAAGCTATTATGGAAAAATACAAGTATAACGACACTAATAAGTTTCGTTTACAGAACCTTGGTTTCACACAAGATTATTGCCCAAAAGTGCAAGTTAAAAAATATTAAATCACATTTTAATTGTATCCTCTTTCCTACTATAGGGTTTATTTAATTTTCTAAAATATTTTTACCAACAGTAAATTTTTCAAAGGTGCCCAAACGATGCATACTCTTGAAATTATGGCTCTAGTCATTTATGCCTGTTTGCACCCCAGGCCTTCAAATACTCTTGCCTATTCCTTTACTATTTGTGTATAATCTCTCCCCTGCTTAGACTGTGCTGGGTACTTTTTCTCCTACCTGCAGGCTGGGAACATGTGAAGCACATGTGTGTCTGTGCATCTGTGATTCGTGGACACAGGTATGTATACGTGAATACACAGACACATCCACCCACACATGCATATACAAATTTTCCACTTCTCAAAACAATTCCTTTATATCTGAATTCCAAAGGTTTCTTAATACAAACATGCAGACAATTTTTTTTTTGTACTTAATCTGCAGAAGATTTGTGTCAGCATCTCTTTTGAAATAGATAAAATGTATCAAAGTCAATTTCACACACACACAGAGTCATCAAATATCAAAGCAATCACCCATTCCTTTCCGTTTGGCTTCTGCAAATACCAATAATTCTAAGTCAACTATACTACATAAAGTATATTGTATGTTCTGTACCACAGTAAAACCAGAAAATAGACTCCAGCTGTTTCCTCAATTCCTGCCAAAACCAAAATTTTAAAAAGTGCTGAAAACCAAACAATGTTGGAAGCTTTGTTGTAGGAAAAAAGGCACAAGGAATCCGTAGCTCTGTTAGGAGTAAATTTGTTCTGTCTTCACCTACTAGGTAAGAAGGGTCAATCCTGAGTAAGTATAGACACAGAAACTATGAAGAACAAAAATTCTCATTTCCTTCCTGTGTATTACTTCTTTAAAATTACATCTCAGACTTTCCATAGATTTGAGACAGAAAATTTTCAACAACTTTCACTCATTTGCAATACTTGATTCTTCTGGGATTTAAAGAGACCTAGCTTTTAGCTACACTAAAAGTAATACTGAGAATGGGACTTGGCACCTAATTTTCCTAATTTTTACTTTTCTCATGTTAGTCAGCACCAAAACAAACTACCTGATACTGCCTAAGTCCTGTATTGTTGAAATGCAAATTAAAGGAGGTTTGCTTAAACAATCCTTCAGAGCAGGAATGACTGTTGGCTTTGGACTGCATGGGCTGAAGAGTGTTTTGGGCCCATTGTTTCTCCTGTGAGTACCAAAACCAAGAGCTGCAGCACAGCAGCTTACTAAAGCCACACAATGCTGTCAAAACCAATCCTCTGTGCAGCGTCTTGAGGTGCTACTCACCTGGCCCCACACATCTTGTAAAGACCTCTGACCTGATCCAAACATAAGGGGGTAAGAAACATTTCTAGAGGCAACTAGAACTATCTTATTTATTTTACAATGACAAATCTGCCTTCAGGATGTGTCCATGTTCTCCCTCACTCAGTGGAAGTCTAGGCAAATAGTTTAGCCTTCATCTGTTGCCCTGATGGGGACAGCAGGAATACAAGTTCCAGTGCAAAGGGCTCCAAACTGCTTGTGTGAGCAGGTACTCTTGAAAAAACAAGTGAACAAAAAAAGGCTTGGATCCATCATTATTTTCATACATTTTTTCCCCATATAAAACTTGGTACAGGATATTCTTTAATGAACTACTTAATACCAACATATATTTTTAACTTAGGAGTAATGAACAAAATAATGGAGAATTTGAAACACGTGACTTTCTGCCAGGTCTGTTGTTCTTCAGAAGGATACATGAGAGCCCTCAACCGGAGCCCACTCAGTCCTGTACTTTATTATACACAGTCTGTTGGACCTACACAGTCACGAGAAAATACCACTGTTTACAAAAGCACAGCTTAGACTGGACTCCAATCAGGACACACTGAATTGTGAGGGGGAACACAAGCAGACATTTTACCTGCATAGCACTCTTTCCCAGCTTAACCACCTCAAACAAAGTGACAGGGTCCCCTTCTCCGTTCTGCTGCGGATGGCCATTGGCTCTCCCACGACTTGCTCCTCGAGCTCCAGCATCGGAACGCCCCTTGTCCGCTGGAGACTTCCGAGGTTTCTTAGTGGCAGACTGGGCAAAGAAAACCAGCAGAGTGAAAGTTTATTATAGCTACATCTGAAATCACCCAGCGTTTCTTTATAAATGATCCATAAACATTACATGGTTACACCCTCACACACATTTATCGCACAAGGACCACGGGATGAGCCAGGCTGGAAGGCATCTGCAGAGGTCTCCAGCCTCACCTCCTGCTCAAAGCAGGGTCAGCTATGAAAATCAACCAGGTTGCTCAGGACTTTATCCAGTCAGGAGCATATAATTTCATTTATCAGTAGTTGTTGAGGGACTATTTAAAAGCCACTGCCATGACAAGGTAAGTAGTGATGAACTCCCAATGCTGGAGTACCGGTTCGTGTCAGTTCCCGTATGAGTCTTACACAACACAGACATTGAGAATAACTGGTGATCTTAACTAATGATCTATGACAGTAAATTATTAAAAATACATTTGCCATATTAACATTTGTATTGGGGTGACTTTATGCTGTTGTATCCCCTATCACCGCTCTATGCCCAGATATGATCCTGAGCCTTTCTGTGTCTTCAAAACTGAGTGCAAGAGAGAGGAAAAAAAACTGGGCGAACTTTTCAAAACAGTTTGTGCTTCAAGGACACAGAGATGAGCGTGCTGCTGCAGCAGCGAGAGGGGAAGAAGCACCTTCTTGCTTTTCAGCCAGCTTTTCAGCTCCTTTTCTCTGGAGAGAGAGAGATGGAGAGTTGAACTTTGAACAAAGTTGGAACTTTGTTTTTTTTCCCTTCTTCTCTTCTGGACTGTTTCAACATCAGAACACATCGGGACAGCTCTCCCCGAGGCCCAGAGGTGGGCCCACCTCGACCCAGCTCTGAAGAGGAGAAAGACCACACCTACAGAAGGACTCTAAAATCTTTCCAGGTTTCTCTCCAGAGAGAGAGGTTTTATTATTTAGCATCGTTATCCTATTCCTGTGTGTTTGTTAAATAAATAGTTTTCTCCCTTCACTTTCCTCAGAGGAAAATCTTTTTTTTTCCCGAACCTGGTGGGGGAGGAGGAGAGGTTCCTTTTGGACGTTTCCCTGAATTTGGCCCAAACCGGCACAACATTCATTTTCTGTATTTTCGTTTTCATACAACTTTTATAAGAAACTGTGTACATAATCAGCTCTTCAACACAAATCACCAAATTTGTACAACCAGATTTAGTAGATCACTGTAACAGCCTCTTGCTTCAAAATTTTATGAGTTAAAACATTTTCCCTTTGACTCTAAATTATTTAATGTAAACTTTCCCTAGGTTCTTCAAGGTTTTAATCAGGTGGTATAGATACCACCTGTAAAGACTCACCTACCGAACAGTTTGCTCTGAATTTAGGTCACTTGTGAAACAGAAACAAAAAGATTTCTGGGGAAAATAACATCAGATTTTTTACTTCAATATTCTATTCTTTCTCCCTACTGTGAGGCAGACAAAAGCAAAATCTGCTGTTTTCCACAGAACAGTGAAGCTATTTTGAGGAATTACGTTAAAGAAAACAACACACAAGCAACTCAAAGATTACATTTAGGACAATATCCTCATGGCACCATTTACTCGAGTATACTGTCAGCTGAGTTTCTATTAAAGCTTTTAGTAAAGAACACAAAGTCAACATTTTCGGTTGCATATTCCAGTGCAGACACACTGAGAATTTTACTGCAGAGGTAAGGGATCTAATTTATGGCAGAGAGCTGGTAGAAGTCCAGCTTTCCCTGTGCTTTAAAAGGGATCACTGCCTTAAAAGGGGTGGGGCCAGAGGGCTGAAGCAAAGGGCAAGGTAGAGTGCAACTGCCTCTTGCAAGTATTCAATTAAGAACTTGCATAGAAATGCAAGCTGGAAAGCTTAAAATAATGGTACAATCTCTGTGAAGTTTTTTGGATAACATTTGCATTTAGGATCAAAAGAGTATCTCCCTCAATGAATTTTTAAATATGTGCAAAGCTGCCTGTAAAAGCAAGAATATCATCAACATACGAAATCAATTTAAGTTCTACTGAGCTCAAAAGAGACACTAGATCACTATTTTTTTAAATGGGAAAGAATTAGAAGTAAATTGACTCTTTTGAGATATATAATCCATGTACTTATTCCATCTGGGAGACAGTAAGCACTTCACCTAGCTACAAGGACTGCTAAATGAAAGCTTGAATGCAAACTGATGCCCTCCACAGAAGCTAATGCAAGCCCCCTCTACGCTCAGTTTTTCTCAATGTGTAATCGAAAGGGAAACGCTGCAAGGATGAAGGGAAAGGAAGTAAGAGATAGATGTGAAATGCACATATCCAAAGCTACCTTGTTAATGAAAGAAATGAGAAAAGCCACCTGTTTGAGTACCTGAGTAGGAGTACTACGGACACAGGCTCAAAATGTGTAATCACTAGGCATATAAATGCCCAGTTTAAATTCCCTTTGTCAGGTATCCTGGGAAAAGGAAGGTGCTTTGACCAAGGCTCCTAGTTTGAATTGGAAGGGTGAGATCATCACTGAGCCCTCAGAAGAGGTACAGAAATAACTGACAGATGTACTTCTGACAAATTACTGGATAAAGCCAGATTCTTCAAAGCCAGATTCTTCTTCTCAATATCCCGGCCCTGAATTAACACCAGATACATTACTGAGTTTACTCAAATAAAATTTCTCTCTGGTGTAGATTTTCTTTTGACAATGAGAACATTTCTCAGAGTGGAGAAAACAAGTCTTGCATCTAACAAAAGCCATTCTGTATCCAAGCTGGGGGGAGCAAAATCCAGATGCAGGATCTGGATTGAATCCTGTGTCTGGAGAAAAAACAAGTAGACAAGATGCTCCACTGGAAACTGAAGAAAATCCAAAATGTGAACTTTCTGAGTTAGGCAAGGATTAACATTGTCTTCAGGTGGAAAGGCACTAGCGAAAGGGCATCCACCCCTAGGCACTTCCACCCAGCAGGCATCTGGCAGGAAGCTCAAGCTCAATCTCACTCCAGAGTGTGAATATGAAAGCAAGCCACATATAGGTCCTCCAGCAACCGCCTGGTGTGCTAAAGTTTTCCAAGCACAAAGCACATGGCATTCCCTTAA
This sequence comes from Rhagologus leucostigma, assembly GCA_013397725.1. Lineage (NCBI taxonomy): Eukaryota > Metazoa > Chordata > Aves > Passeriformes > Rhagologus > Rhagologus leucostigma. The sequence continues at coordinate 655,501 of VZTD01003967.1, forward strand.
TCATTAACACACAACATTACAATGCAATTGTCAAACATTATTTGCACATAATGCGTCTGAATATACAGCAAGAAACTCTGCAGGCCATGTTGACAGGTTCAAGATTCATACAGGTTCCTACCGCTGAGCACAAAGTTCAGTAGGAAATCCTACTTCAAAGAGACCAATCAGCCACTGGAATAATCTCCCCAGGGACTCTGGGGGTTCCTCAACACTGGACACTTCAGATTCAGCTGGACAGGGTGCTAGGACATCTTTCCTAGATCGTGCTTTTGCCAGACAAGGTTGAACCAAATGATCTGTGGGGTCCCTTCCAACCTGGTATTCTATGCTTCTATCCCAGGATGGAGACATCCTCCACCACCACCGGAGCAAGTGAAGGAAAAGGAAGGACTGGGACATCCACAGAAACACAGAGAAGACTCATTCATGATACAGAGTATCCGTGGCATATCTCCAAAGGCAGGGTGCTCTTGGAAGTGGAGTTGCAAAAGCCACAAATCTAAAGATTACGTTTGGCATTGAGGATGACAGGCACAGGTAACTGTGCATCCCAGAAAAGAGACACACGCACTTCACAGGAAAGGGTGATTCCTTCTGCAAAACACAAAACCCCCTGTTCTCTAATGCCATGAAGAGCTTCCACACAGAAACAGCCCTGATCGAGGATGAGTGTGGCCCCAGTAAACCTGTCAGACCATTGCTGACAGCTGTAAAATGAGATGTTTCATAAGATCAGAGTGAATTTGTAGCAGGTCTGCTCCAATGGATCCACCAAATGCTCATCAAGACACAGGAAAAACAGAACCTCTGAGTCCTAACAGAAGCAACGATTGTGATGATTGCATGCCACTGTACAGCTTTCAGCCAGAAAGTTCCCCCCTGAAGTGGGTGAATTAGGACCGCCAAAGGGAGGGATAAAGCAGCATTACAAGGCAAGAATGCTTGAGTCTTTTTAATCACACACGAAGAAAGGTGCTGCTTGGAGCTGAGAGGCTGCAGCATTTGCATTTGTGATTTCACTCCGAAACCCAGGACAGTTGGGCTGGTGTGGTGTCAAAACGGATTGAGGTGCCAAATGAAAACAGAAATTACTGATGATTTTTCAAATGTGTGACAACAAAAGCTGAGGGTTTATATACACCAGCATTAGGAAATTCAGAAATTCCAGAATATGCCACAGAAGCAAAAACCAAAAATGGCCGTATTGATGGTCACATATCTTACCTGTTGCTTTAAGGCTTAAACGAATGCAAACAAGAAACAAAATACTCACCTTGACTGCAATTAAACTAAAATGGTAACAGTTCAGGATTTTGCAACGAATTAGCTACACAATACTTTTCCTTTCATGTCTTTAAAATTATTGTGAAGAAAATAAAGTGACCCACATTTGTAAAATCAAGTAATACAGTGAAAATTAATTCACACACTACCAAAAAAAAAAGTGAAAGTGGCTCAACATTTTCCATTAACATTCCCCAAATTGATGTGCTGCTCTTCAAAAAGAAATAAAGGCAGTAAAAGTCCTAGAGCCAGTAACTCAACCCAACACGTCACCTGAAAACAATGACCTGTATTCGCATTCACACCGTGAGTTATTTAGACGAATAAATACCCCATTTCCCAGGGAAGGTGGAAGAAGCTTTTTAACCTCCACTCGAGTAAGACTGAAGAACTTGCCTCTCCAAGGCACCAGCCCCTCAAGAGGCCCCGTGTTCTAAGATCGTGTGAAGTGGAAGAATGGTAATGCCTGAGGTCTTTCTGAATTAATCCTGATTAAAAAAAGACTATGACACATTTCATACCATCATCACAGTTACCTATGGAGAAGGTTTTTGGATTCCAACAGCCCTTTGGACTGTATTGGTCATAGAAACAAACAAGGTGCTCCCTGTGAAAAGTCTCATCCTGCAAATAAAGACAAGTGCAAGTCCCCTAACACCCAGTGCATCCAGAGCTGCTTCAGCTGCAGCACTTGCAGTTTAGGACAAAAAAAGCAGAGGCAGTGTTGGGGAGTGGTGGTGCTATTTTTCACCCTTACTTAAAAATCTATCAAGAGCTTTAAAAGTCATCTTAAAGAATCCAGACAGTCTGCTATAAATGCTTGAATCATTCCGATTCTTCTAGCTGAGGCAATTACTACCAAAAAAAGACTATTTCCACAGAAAAATGAAGATTAGATTGCCAAAAATACAAGAACCATCTCATCAAAAGCTTCAAAAGGAAAACTTCTAATTCTACAGGTGACAGGCTAGAAAAGTCTTCACAAAGATGCTATAGATGCACTGCATTTCTACTGAACTACAGACTTCCTTCAGTTGTAAGGGACAGACCTAAACCATCAGGCAGGCAAGCTGAAACAGGACACTGATGTAAATCACACCAACCACAAACCTCCACTGCTATGAAAAGAAATTCTTCTAAGAGGATTCCTCCCTGTTATTAATCACGACACGTATGACTTGGAACTAGGAGCAAAACTCAATCCCCTGCTGTATCTAACATTTATACTGCAAGATTAAATAAGGCCAGGAATCTGCTGCAAAGTTAAAATTTCCCATAGGAATGCAAAGATAAGGCATTGAGGTCTGTCTCCTCCATACCAGAAACTACAAAAGGACCTGAAAGCAAAATTGTACAGGCTTTGCCGGGGACAAAAGCATCAGAAGTGCCTTGTTTCCTCTTGCTTTAAGTGGAGAAAGACACACTGTGGCTCCAAGTATAGGATGAGAGAGAAACCAGCAGAGATCTCCAAATTGCCACCTCTGGAACAGACAAACTGATGTTTCTCCCTGTCCTCTGAATTACAGATTAAATCTGTCTACTTCTACTTCGAATTTGAAATACAGCCAGGGATCTCTCTCACTGCCTCAGCCTCCAGCAGCTGAGGTTTAAGACAAGCTATTCTGAGCTCCTGGGAAGGTGAGGCCAGGTAGTTTAAAACAAAGCATGCCAACAATGCTGAACAGTGTTGATCCAAGTGAGGAGACAAAAAAGGATGGATAAATAACTGACCTGAACCTGAGCACACTGGTGTGAACGCTATATTGCATCATAAGCTCTTGGGCTTTCAAACCTCCTATGCAGAACAGGAGAGCACATCCATACCCATGTATTTCAATAATGCAGCAGACAGAGAGGGCATTTTGGCCAATGTTACTCAGGAACTTCAAGGAGAGGACTGCTAGAAGTCACTCCTCAAAGAGACCCCCCAGAATTTATTAAAGACATACCCAGATGGTATCCTCACATGCAGTTATCACAAACACATGCACCACAATATCCCACTGGCTGGACAGACTCAGCTCTTGGCCAGTCACTCCGTGGGCATCTGCTCTACAGGACTCAGTGTTTAGAAGGGTACATGGCCAATGCCCAGCCCCAGGAGCAGGACATGGCGCAGCCCCTGCTAAACTCACGGCAAGGGCCGGGGAACTCAGGACAATCAGGTTAGATTCTGAGAGCTATTCTGCAAGACCAATGCACTTAATCTCTTTGCAAATTGACTGTCTAGACTACTCAGTCATGTACTCATTAGAATAGTGTATAGAAGTGAAGGGGCTACTTGAAAAGCAGTGTTTTAGAATGGAACGACTTGGATTGAAAGGAAATCTTAAAGATCAACTAGTTCCAAGTTTTTAGAAAGTGAAGGTACCCCCAAAACATTATGGTTCTCTATGAACTGAAGAGGTATTTGCTACAAAAGGCAATTTTTCAAACGAGCACCATCTTCTTACAAAGGTCTCAAATCCGCAGAGAATGTCTTTCTTCGGAAAATAATCTGGAAAATCCTCTTGTAGTAGTGTATCTTTCTGATAAAAGTTCAAGTCCATTCTGTGACGCTCAGCAGAAAACTGTTTAAAATACATACATATATTCAATGGAGTATATTCTACGCAGCTCTGTAATAGGACCATGCAGCACAAAGTGAAGTCCCTTTTCAAAAGAGGTCAATATGTTTATGGCAGATGTGCCACTGCAGCTGTGATGGCCTAAGGACATCAGCAAATCAGCATTTGCAGGAGGAGATCAAATCTTATTAGACCATAATATTTTAGTTAGAAAAAAATCCCAGCCGCAAAAACCAGAAGAGCCTTTGGGCTACGATTCTTCAGGTCTATAACAGAAATGAAAATCATCTAAGCTAAATCTCAGTTGAGAAAAACATCTCTGAACTTAACTAAATCTTTTAATCTGTTTCACATCTGACCATAAAGGTAGGTGGTACCCATGAAGGAAACAAAAACCGCAGTAATGAAGAGTTGGGGGGGGGAAATGTCAGAGTTGTACCTCCTGTAAGAACCAGGCAATTCGCCTGAGGGAAGTGGTTGGGTTAGCAACACGGTTTGCTAAAGCAATGCAATTATCAAGTCCCTGGCTTTTAACATCAAATAATGCTGTAAATTCAATTGCTTAGATTAGCCTTTCCAAGGTGTTTCCATTTCCCCTCTAGGATATCAGACATTGAGCGGCTTTTCGCTTTTGCGGCATTTTTTTTTTTGCCGAAGAACCAAGGGAGAAATTTATCATGAAGTAAAATGGAACAGGCACCTGAGAGAGCCTGTGCAGTCTACAGCCTCAGTAGTTTTCAAAACCAAACTGGAAAAGCCATGAGCAATGTGGTCTGATCCCAAAGTTGACCCCACTCTGACTAGGAGGTTGCAATGAGACCTCCTGAGCCCCATTTCATAAATGGCCATATTGTTTTTCCTCTCTGAAACTCTTCCAGTCCTAATATACACTTTCTCAAGATTTTGGGATGGAGGTCAAAAGGGAAAGAGAAAGTAGAACTGAGCAAATTCTTCCAAATTTTGACAAACTACAGTTTTATAAAGGACCCTGTATTTGTTTCATTCTCTATTTTCTTCCTCTAAGATTTAAGACTGGATTTGGGGTTTTTTGACTCCTTTTAAGCATTAAGATGAAGCTTCCACAGAATCACACCTGATAACCCTAAGGTCTTGCTCCTTAGCAGCAGCAGTCAGCTCACAGCCCATCACTTTGTGAATGAAGCAATGGCTGCTTCCTCTGCATGTTCATCACTTGACAATCACACACACCTCATCAGCCTGGAGTTGTTTGAAGCAAAATGAGCAATTCCTCCTGTAGAAACCTGATAGCAGGACCAGCAGAGTGCTTCAGCAAATGTTCCCATAGGAGTTACTAATAAACTGAAGCAGAGGAATGAAAAAAGCTTTTTGTAACATCCAGCTTTCCCTTCCAGTGAGCGTGTGCTGGGTACAAAGTACCCCTAGTGTTGCTATAACTTGAATTCCTATATTCTGGGTTAGCAACCAGGTTGCACCAGCCTACTTTTTTCATTAGAGCTGCAAAACCCCATAGATTTACTAATGAAATATTCGTAAGGTAATTTTTCATTTTATCCTTTGCTTACAAGCTATGTAAACAGATAAGCTGTTCTCTTTAAACACTTCTTTAAGGCTTGCTCTGAAGAGGCTCCACATTCATGAACAAATCCATTCACCTGATGAAGAATACACGTATCATAGGTAAGTGTTCAAAAACTTTCAAAAAGGAAGACAACGTGCCCAGAAAAGAACAGGATTTAAAATGCTGGCACCCTGAGTAAGTCCAGAGACTGTGATGCCAATTGAAAACCAACAGTAAACAGGAATTTGCTTCAGCTTGGCCAGCATGCCTGAGAGGAACACATGGTTCTGTCCATTCTTACAGCCTCATCAGCCCATGGTTAAGGAGATAAGCCTTAGGATCAAAGCCCTCAGGGTTAAAAAAAAATCATCTCAATCTACTAGTGCTATACATATACATAGCGAGAGAGAGAGAGAGAGAGAGACAGATATACGGCACATTCATATTGCAAGTTTATTCACAGAGCAACACTAAGAGGTGAATCAAACTCAGTAATAACAAACACACAGAAGTTCCCACCAAGTCTTACTCCACACTGTACTTCAAATGATACAGCCAGAAGAACTAAACTGATTATCTTCAAGAACCAAGATGCAGGACAACATGACAGACAGAACTTTCCCTTTATTCTCCAGTAAATTGGCTATTTTATAATATAAATGAAAATAAAAAGAGAAAGCCTCCTTAATGCCCTGTGTAATAGAGAACTGTTTCTGTATGTTCCTACTGATAGGCCAGCAGAGGCAAAGACAACAATACCACCTGCTGCACTATGCCAGAGGATAGGCTGAAGCTCCCAGTCTATAAGTAGAATGCAGTGTATGTCAATCACATGAATTTTTAAATGTGTTAATAGATTTTTCTCAGGCATCTAGTAAATATCATGCTGCAATTCTTCCATTCACATTAAGAGATAATCAGTAATAAAAGGACGGCTCAAATGTCATTTGTTACTTAAAGTCCATTACAACTTACAAGAAGAAAGCGGTTGTACTTACTGAGGTTATTCTCATACCTGGAAGAACGTTGTAAAGACAATAATAACAAAACTGTATTGTTCATGAAAGTAGCTAGCAAAAAAAAAAATTAATAGCTATTATGAGATCATTTTTATGTCCTTTTTTAAACACTCCAAACATTGTTTGCACATCAATCTGATAAACATTTCATACTACAAGTCTTCATAAAGTCTGACATAGGACTCATTAAAAGCCTATTTACGTGACCACAAGACGATCAGAGGAAAAAGAGTCTGCAGTCAATTGTAAATAGATGCATAACAAAACAAAAATAAATGACACATACTGGAGGCCTGCCGGGACGGCCCCTTTTTCTTTTTCCTTTGACTTCTGCTTCTTCAAGCTCACTGCCAGCATCTGAATGTGCAGTAGTTTCATTTGTAGAATCCCTAGGTGGGAAAAACACTAGATAAATTCAAAGGATTTGAAATCAACAAGTAATCTGTAACTGACTGATAAATACTTAGTCCTGAGCCAGAAAACAAATAAACAACAAAAAAAGTCAGCATTAAAAGGCTTTCCCCATTTATTCTGCAAACCAAGGAACCGAACATTGTTAGCCCTGGCAAAAGGCCTTACCTTTTCATCACCTTCAATGTCATTTTATTGACTGGAAGTTCTTTAAATTAACAGCTTCATTTGAAACCATGTTACACTTCAAAACTGGGTATATTAACCAGCACATGCTCAATTCATCAATCCCACAATGTATTCACTACTAAAAACTTCCTTTTACTCTTTGTAGCTGCTTCTGAGCTGCTCTCAAGGCCCCAAGAGCAATGTGGAGTCCAATCCAGCTGGCTCATCATTAGCACAGTTACACAAGGTTCCACACAACTTACACCATGCTCTCAGTCACACCCCAAGACAAGCGGCGTCGGCAGCTATTAATAAAGAGGGTTCATGTTGACTGTGAGGCCCAAACCCCAAAACTCCCTTTGATCTGAAGACATTTATAATTTTTGCAGTCAGAAAAATATTTTCACTTGTACAGTGGAAAACCCTTGACACTGCTCAACTCCTTTTAGCAGAGAAGCCCAAATAATAATTTCTCATTTGTTGCCATTTCAGATTTAAGACCATGGTAAGAAAAAAAAAATTCCCCCAATTTTCACCACCCCTCCCAGCCAGAGGCACAGGTACTTCTCTGCTTTCCAAAAAGACATGGCTGCTTGAAGAAACTCAGATTGTAACTGATCTTTTGAAGCATTAGATCTTGCCCTAGAGCAGCTCACATGCAAAACCATACCTGTTACTGATGGGCTTTATTTTTACTGTGCAAGACCACCAGTGTACCAGACCTCTATAAATTTTCAATTATAACTAATGATGTCCTAGATTACTCAAGGATGGATCAAGTGTAGTTGTAACCATAGACTTCTTCAAATCCAAAATCATTTCCTGGAGGTGAAAGGATTTCAGTTGCTGTACGACTTGTGCAAAGGGAAGGTGAAAACCAGACCTATTCCATATTTTACAGAGCCTCAAACATAAAAGGCAGCATTAGTGATCTTCTCTAGAGAAACTAAGAAGCTCCCGCAAGCTGAGATCTACACAGATCTTCCACATTGTCTGGGGTTATTTTGTATTTTGCTCTATAGATCAGGAATACTTCACAAATGTGTCGTATCACCAAGAAAGCTATTTAATAACGCAGAAAGATACCATTGTATCAGAACAGGGAATGTTCTCATACTCCTCTTTACTGAAATTACTGTATTGTCTAGGTCTGCGCTCACTCAATTCTGCAGAACTATGATTTCTAATACTAAGACACTCTTTTCCAACCTTTTCCTATTTGCAAGCACAAAAACACTAAGGGGTCCACAGAACCCTTTACAAAAGCCAGAATGCAAAAGAACGTATATGAATCTCTTTTTCTGAAAGTAACTTCAGTGGATTATCTCTAAATACTCCACACATCCCAGAATATCAGGCACCCTAGATGAAAAAAAACTATTCAAGTGCATTTGAGTTCACGAATTACATGCTTGTAATGCAGTACCTCTACAAAATATTGAAAACGCAGATTTGTTGTGATACAATTAAAAAGTAGCTTTTTCACTTCATAAAACATGAAATTTGAAAAACTTAGTATCAAGCTACGAATTTGGAAAAACACCCAAAAATGTAAAAAGCCTAAAATCAAATAAAAGATACCCCACACGGAGTTCAAAATTGTTTGGTAAAATAGGGCCACACCAGAGAAAAGCAATGCAGTAAATACAGCTGAAAACATGTTTATGCAGATGGATGTATCCAGCCTTTACTCAAAGACCTCATCACACTGCAAGGCAATATGAAAAAAAATGCACATTGCCTCACAATAGCAATTTTAATAGATTTTGAATACAGAACTAAGGAACCCCATAAAAATATCTGCTGCCTTCTGTTGCTGGAGAGAAATTAAAACCATTCTCTATTGCTCTCTCTAAAAAAACCCAAAAGCTTTTCTCTCTGGTCTGCTCAGATCCCTACTGGAAAAGTTTCAGGCATAGTGTGTCTGTCTAAACAATATCCCCATTCCTGGGGAAACACTGTGCTTTGGTAGCTTATAAACTTGCACCTCTAGGATCACCAGGATAAAAATTTCTCTCTATTAAAAACAGATTCAGCAATCCTCCTAGGCAAACAGCTCAAATCCTTCCCTTGTAACACCAGAGCTATATAAATAAATTAAACTCTACTACTATTTCACATGCACCTACTCCACAGAGAATTTGACTTTCCTATACAGCCTCAGTCCGGTCTAGCAAAACTTCCAGATAAATTTGTCTATTTAGTTCTGGAAATTTCAAATGTTTCCAAACACTGCATATGGAAGAAACAGTTCAGTTATTAACCACCTTCTATTCTTTGCCTTAAATAGACTGTTTCCTCAAACCTGATTCTCTTAATATTCTTCTGGTAAAACTTCTCTGATTTGCTGGAAGCCTCTTTGGCCGTTTCCATTTTTGGGAAAAGCTCAGTAAATTAGTACTAAGGGTGAGATTCATCTAATCTAAATTTGAGACATATGCAATGCAGAACAGAAAATCTTAATGTACAAGATACCTCACAATAAGGTCAGTGTCCAAAACTGGTCAGACAGTTTAAGTCTTATAAATTTTGTTTTCTCTCCATTGATGGTAAGGTGATCAAGACAAGCAGCTCAAATATAAATGTTTCAAATTAAACAAGATGAATCTCACCCTAACAACATGTGAGGAAGAAAGGAAACTTCTTCAGCAAAGAACATATATAAGGAACAAGGGGAAAACATCAAAAACTGGGCTCCCTTCAATCCTCACATTATTTGGAGTAGGGAGACAGGATCAAGGACAACCTCCAGTCCTTAGCTGGTTTCAATTTAAAATAAACATCATTTCAAGCAGCAAGGAATTCTGTTTGAATCATGCAACTCCTGCACAAAAAGGCCCTTCAAGTGTGGCCATGAGCCCTTTCAGCTTGGGAGGTAGCGTCTCTTGCTTCTGTCCCAGTCTCGCAGTTGCTCTGGCTACACACACATGCCCCTTTTCCTCTTATTTCTGAACTCAGAGCAGCAGTACAGCATCTCCTAACTGCCGGCAGTTCTGTCAGTTTGCAACACTCACTGAGAGAAGCAGCTGGCCAGCATCCATCTCCCTCATTCCCTACACATCTCGCAGAACTGCAAAGAAGTAATTTATCTGGTGGCAGTTATCCACATCTTAATAGACCAGAATTATCCTATCCTCATTCCATGTGTGTGTGACTAGGCACCTGACGGGGAAACTTTGGCTTAGTCATAATTTATCCTTCCTGAAGCTGTTGTGAAGGAAGATAATCTGGGCCTAAGGAAACCTGCCTCATCTAAGGAGAGGTGGCAGTGCCTAAAGCTAAATCTTTTCTCTCTTAAGACTCCTTTGACATGACAGGGACATGAGAGAATTTGAAAGAGGTGGGGGGGACCTACAAGACTGGGGTGAGCAGAGAAAGGAGACAAGTGATAACCCCTTTTCAGGGCTCAGGTTTACTCTGCTTTGCCTTCTGGTTTCTGTGGTGACTAAAGCATCCTACAAAAGCGGCAGTAACTGCAGGATCCCTTCTAAAAACTCCAGATATTCTTTTGGAGTTATAATTACTAATCCTTGAAACTATTCATGTTAATGAAGAATTAACAGATTACTGGGCAGCCCTTTACCACGTCATGCTTCTGAAAAACATGTTTCCATTAACACAGTAAATTTCACATCTCTGTAAAACAAACTAAAACAAATTTACCTTTCTTCTACTATTCCACAAAGCCCTAGCTATAGAGTTTATATATCATGCTCCTTTAAAAACATATCACAGCAAAAACCTGTGTTTATGTATCAGGTTTTGTAAAAAAAGAAACCAAAACACTTCTATAAGCTTTTATCGCTGTTGCTGAGGGGCTCGACATTCCGGCAGAGATAAATTCAGTAATTGCTATCACCAGATTCAGCCTTGTGAAAAAAGCATTCATGAAGAAAAATGGCTAAATGCACAGGCTCATGAATCATGGATGAATCAGTTCTCATGGTTGATCTTCAAAAATCTAAAGAGCAAACATGAGTCATGTCGTTGAGAGAAGACTCATAGCTGTCCATCACACAGGTCAAATACAACAGATGTTTTCTCCAAACATCTGAAACACCAATAAGTGAAATCCTGTCTTCATTGTGTTCTGAAGCCATTTCTATGAATCTAGAAAGGCTAAAGATTCTCCTTTCATGTTCCCTCAACAAAGAATTTGGGAGAGAATGTATGATATGGTCCTAAGCAACGTATATTAACATATCAAATTGGCTTTAGGATTGTTTAAGAAAGTAGCCAGAAAGTTTAGAAAACATTACAAAAAAGAAGTAAAAATTAAGCACAGGAACAGGAGATTAGAATAATCCTTCAAATAATTCATTTAAAAGCTAAAAAGGAAACCTTGGCTTTCTGTGTGGAACTGGACTGTGTCCTTCCAAATCTGTAAATGTGTGAAGCTAGTACCTCCTAGCCCAAAAATTGCTTCAGGTTTCCTCACCCTTAGCCAGCATTCTTCCTGATGAAAGCCTGGCTGGGACCTTCTGAATTAGAATTTATCACTTTCTTTGATACTTCATCCACATTAGCCAATGTTCTGAGCCCCCAGGAGAGTCCCAAAACCTTTATGTGCAAATCATGCTGAGTTCTTTGTAAAATGAAAGACCTCCTCTTGTTCATAAGCAATCAAAACTACATGTATTGTTGAGGATGACATCTCACCAACATTTCACAGAGTAGCATTAAATGATTCCAAACTTTACCAGAAAAAACAACATTCATGTTTTCTTTCTCTCTTTGATTTGCTTAATATTGGTGGCTCTGATTAAAGAATATGCCGGTATATTTAACATCCCTCAGGTTTTTCAGCTGGTGTGTAGAGTTATCAAATCCATTAATATGTACTTTTTAACCTTAAACTCTGTGATATTCCATTCACTTTTTAAGTCCATCTGGGTTCTTGAAGTAGGAATGGGAATATCCCTTTCCTACCACTACCATCACAGAATCTCCTAGCTTTTTATTCTTGGCGTATTTCACAAACATTCCCTCACTTCTTGAATGTGGCAAATCCAGGAAATATGAATCAATAAAATGTTCTTCCACAACTAATCCCTAAGCTAACAAGAACCCTCTCAGGCTGACACTCCCCCTCAGTGCTGCCCATCAAGGCAGCTTCCAGGTCTTCCCCAGGTCTTCCCCAGCTTTAGCCTGTACTCACCCACAACTAAATTTTTTAAAGAGGTTTTAAAAATACAAGAGAAAACTGCAATGCAAAGCATGTTATTATTAAGGTCAGACAAATTTCTTTTCAATTGTCCAACCATTCAGTTTCTTAAATAACAGGACTTGAAATCTTAGCTTAGAACCCCACTCAACCCTGATAAACTGAGGTTTCTTCACACCCTGAGGTAAAAAAAAAAATAGAAAACATTCCAAGCAAAAATAAATTAACATTAGATAGTTACCAAATGTACCTGTTGCAGGTGCCTGGCACTGGCAGCAGGGTAGTCACGGAGAGGGCTCTGTGAAGGGACGAAGGGCTCTGTGAGGGGAGGGGCCCTGTGAGGAGGCTCTGTGAGGGGATGGGGGCTCTGTGAGGGGATGGGGGCTCTGTGAGGGGAT
>VZTD01003967.1:668079-708405 GCA_013397725.1 Rhagologus leucostigma
GTGAGGGGGCTCTGAGAGGGGATGAAGGGCTCTGTGATGGGGACTCTATGAGGGAAGGGGGGCTCTGTGGGAGGAGCCCATGCTGGAGTGGGCTGGGCTCCCACACTGGGGGCATGAGGGGATGGGGTGGGACAAAAGGTTGAAGGCGAACTGAGGTAAGGGCAGGGGTAGAAGGGACACCTGGTGGGTTTTGTCTTTTTTTCTCATCATCATCCAAACCTTTTTTAATTAGCAATAAATAAATTTTCTCCAAGCCAAGCCCATTTGGTCTGTTGTTATTTCTCTGTCATTACCTCACCCCATCTTCACTTTGTGTTCTCTCCCTGCCCTGTGAAGAGGAGAGCGGGTTCCTGTCTCTAAAATTCTTTCTTAACTCTACTTGATTTACTCTCCAGCTCCTCCTGTTATAGACTTCCACTCTGTTCTTCCCAGTAGCTCACTTTATCCAAGCAAAGTCATGTTCCCATGTTCATTAGCCACTCCTATTTCCCAGCAGGACCAAAACATGTCCATGCCACTTGCTGTCTTCAACTGCAGCAGGCAAAGGCTTTTTGCACAATAAATTCAGCTCATTGTAAGAAAGTACATAACTGGAATACACAATATAGTGTAAGAAAGTACACAACTGGAATACACAATATGGTCATTTATAACCAAAACCAGTACATGCTGCTGAAATCTCACAACATGCAGAAGCATAAAAGTAGCAAAGACGTTGTTTTGCTTTTCACAGCAAAGTTAAATCTCCATACATAGAAATAAATATTTTTTAGATTAAGTGTTTTGCAGTTTTTTTACAGTTTTTCAGCATATGAAAACACAGGAGGCCTGGAACAGTCACACTAACATGCACTTCTCTCAAGCTTGTGCTTTATCCTCACAATCACCTCTCCGTTTACTTCAACCTTTTTAATAGCGAAGATTTCAAATGTAGAGAGAAGCATATACTCACTGTAGTACTGGCAAATCTGAAGTAATCATTTTTGCAGCACTCTTGAAAGTAAGAGCTACATAGAACTTCTTCTCAAAGTTATTATAAGACAACTACTCGGAAACCTCTTTCATGAAAAGAATGTCAAAGTTCAGTCTGTAAGAGAGAGAAAAATATTGTTAGATGTGATTCCAAAATAGTAATACATTGAATAAAACATGCTGTCAACAAAAAACGTCAATTTTGAAGTAACATCACTATTAAACCACAAGAAATTTAGAACGGACGACTCTGAAACAGCTTAATCATATTCTTGCATTCAGTTTTTACATTTCTGTTTAGGCAACTTTGTGCAATTAAATAAAAATTTAAAAACAAATGTTCTGCATTACCTCCCACATTTGTTTACCACATAAAATGGCACTACACCTATTCAGTCAGACCCTCTGGCTCACAGCTTTGTGTGACTGAATTTCACAGAGTAGTCAGAAGCTGTGCAAGTGTCTAACCGCAGAAGGTATTTTAACTTGATGAAACTGAAGCTTTAAGTTTAAATAATAAAGTAGACTGCATCTGTGATGTCACTACATTCACTAGTAACATTTCTCTACCCAAAAGACTAACCAAGGAGTTAAGTAAGGGCAGCAGACGTGACTTTACCAAATAAATAATGGCACAATGTGACAGATTCAATAATCTTCACTGGAATAAAACACAGAACTGCCATCCTATTCTTCCAGAAAATGCAAGTTCTGGAGAAACTAAATAGATTTGTTCCAGTCTCCCCTTTTACAGGTCCTGGGGTAATATGAAGAGCTGCATGGAACTGCAGTTCAGCAATGGCAATGAATACCAAAGACTTAACTTTGTGTTTTTAAAACATGAGATATGTTCAAACTCTTTTATTTAAATACTGAATTTCCTCTCAACGGGCATTTTTTTCCTGTGCTCTAGTAGCTTTGCACAAGGCAGGAGGAAAATCCAGACAGGAAGAGGTAATGCGACCTGCATCAAATGGAGGATCTAAATGAAACTGCACCCTTCTAAACAAAATAGTACAGCATATAATTTCCACCCTACTACACACACATCAGTGTTTATTTACCAAACTGTACAGAATGAACAGACTTTTTTGCCTCTTCATATTACAGTTCCAGTTAGACTCACAGTTTCACACAACTAGTTCTTCCAGTACTTCCTACTTTGTGCTACCAACAGTTTTACTTACAGAGCCTCATCATGAAATTTACATTTTTTTATACCATATAATTAGCAGGCCACTTTGTTGCAAAACACATGTTAGCAAACAAAAAGTTTAATTGGAGTTAAAAGTATCACTCTAGCATTAATGGTTTAAAGGTGCCAGTACACCAGGCTGGTGTAAAAGCTCTCCAGTTTCACTATGAGACAGAAGTTAGTCTGAGTTCTCCTCGAACAAAAACGTCATATATGCTATTTGTGCTATTTCCATAAGCATTTCTTCATTAGAGACACTGCTCTTTACTGTGTTTCAAAGGATGTGACTGCTCCTAACAGGGCAATGACATGTCCAGTCGACAACGTAAACCAACCACTTCAGACACTGCTAAGAATTTATCATAAACAAACACAGCATCAGACTGAATTAAGTTCTGAGTTGACTTCCTATATGAAAAAATAAAGGCAATGTCCAGATCTCTGAAATGGAGAAGTTCACTACAACTGAACAAGACTGAAGAAAAAAGTATTTTTTTGTACCCACACAAGCACACACACACGCTTATGCTAGCTGGACCTCAAAGGAAACCTATCCATCTTAGATCTTCAGATTATCTAATTCTAGCAGGATTTGTGGCAATCCTACTTTTCAGAAAAGCTTCCTAAAGAAGTTCAAGAAAATTTACGTGTGCTCCACGTGAGATATCTTCCACAGACATTTAAGGCATCCTGCACAACTGCTATGTGCGATTTTTTTTTTAATTTTCCTTTTTAACCTAATCACCCTTCCCAGCTGTTGGCTCTGTATGTTCAGATGTAGTAATCAGCAGCATTCAACTGCTCTAGGGAAGTGCTCTCACACACAAGGAAAAGGATACTTGCTCAGAGACAGCTTATTTGAAAAGCAAAATCCTGACTTAGAAGTACGGAGTGAAGTGTATAAAGAGCCGGAAGCAGAAGAGAGGACCAAGGCAGCTGGACCCATGGTGCTAAGGGCAGACAACCTGACACCAGGGAACCGCAAGGGCCTGTGCTGTTTTCTCCTTGTCCGTACGCTAAACAGGAAACTCCAAAACAGGGGTGCAAAAACCCATCCCTTGGTGTTGAAGTTCAGGCTGGACCATCAGAAGACGACAAAGTTGCCCTTCTACACTCTTGTACTAATAAAGCCAGTGTGTGACAAATCCAAGAACAGTTTGACAACTGTGAAAAATTCATTGATCCTTACGAATTACACAAATATGAACCTTCGGGTTTTTCTGGTTTTAATAAAATAAATATCTCTGTCTGAAAGATGATGGTCTCATAACCAGGAAAATCAAACTCTCCCTCTTTCTTTCCTTCAGCCTGAGAATAAAGTAATTGATAAAAAAATCCTGAAAGCTTGAGACACATAACCATTTTGTCACCTGTCCTGGAGAACAGAACAAGGGGAGGAATACTTCCTACTTTAGCATTTGGGGATATTTAAACTATAATAAACCCAATACAGTCCTTTAACATGCAGTCAACTGCTTCTCTTTTAGTTTAGAAAAAAAAGTCTGATGTTTTCATTCAATCCCAATTATAATGACCTTTGTACCCTTGCAGCTTTTTGAACCCATGCCCCTGTATTTTAAGATGACATAAATTTATGCTGGTCCAGTTAAAATTACCTATAGAGGAATATAAAGCAGACCGTAGAAGACACCGTTTAGTTCAAACATCCAATGGGAAACAAGTAAATGTTTCCCTTTTTTGCCTGTTTTCCAAGCATGCACAATAATCAGGACAGACATAATGACCATTATATAAAACTGCCTCTGTAAAAAAAGTATTTTCTAGTAGACTGTTTGGTTTATTATATTTTATTTCAATAAGTATCTCATAATGAGCTCGGTTTTAAAAAATCTCTAGGATTTTACAGCAATGAATCCAATACATGCATTCCATCAATATTTCCTGTAGTTTTTACTAACGCACGAAGCTATCCACATTTTTTGCAGTCTTTAGGTTGTTTGCCTCTCTAGTGCTGAAGTAATCTACCCATTTTAGCCAAAAGCCAAACAAATTAAATGACTGACAACACCCTGACGGAGTCCTTCAAAGCACCTCTCTGACAGCAACAAAACCAAATCAAGTTCAATTAACTCTATTATGGACTAGGTACCTACACCTTATAAAGTTGAACCCAAAACTTAAACAAATAACAAAGGAAACCAACTACTAAATCTAGCAGTTACTACATTATTAATTCTGCTGCCTAGAAGATACCCAAAACAAAAGGTAACAGGCATTAGACTGACTTCTAATACAAAATCCTTTCCTTGTTGACCAAGTCACCTTATCCTATCCAAGTGCAAAATATATTCAAACAACGGCTCACACAAACGAAGCAATGTCTTCTACAATTAAGTGGTAATGCCTTTACTCCCTTCCTTCATTTCCCATTTCTAATGACTCTGCTCTCTCCCTCGGTGCTCCCTGCTGGAGTACATGATGGTGTGCCATGCCCCTGCACAGCATCAGAAAACAAAGAAAACTCTAGTTTTTCATAGTTTAGAGATAAGATTTGTCCTCTCAATATTCTTGCCCAAAACCCGCATCTGACCGCTAGGAAAAGGCACCTGCATCAGCACAACAATCCTGCACTGTACACCCAGGCAGAGCTTCCATCAACCAGGTGAGAGAGAAGAGAGGATCAGATGCTTTATCCACGGCCTTGGGCACACCACAGAAGCCCTTCCTGCCCAGCCACCCATCTGCAAAGCAAAAATAGTATCTAGAAATTGCAAATGTGAATTCTAAATCCTGCAGAATTAGAAAAACAATCATCAGGAACTAACCTCGTAACAAATTTATCGAATGCCATGATGTGTTCTGTATCATTCAGGAGTTTTTGTTTGCTCTGGATTAAATATTTCTATAAACATAAGCTTTATTTCTGCTACAGGTTTGGAACTTGAAAGAAATTAATTCATGTTGACCCTACAGCCACTTGATCGAAAGCCAAATTAGATCACCACTCCCAGCTCTGATTTTGAAAGCACAAAGCATCATTTAAGGCCAAACAAGGCATAATGCTCACTCAGCCCGTCTTTAAAATAATTTCATTGAAGTTCTGTGCACAATATATATTTCACTTTATCACATTATAGTAAGTACTTAAACCAAAATTGAAAGCCCAAGTGTAGAAAAATTATCACTGAGCACTAGCGAGTTCCTCACTACTTATGGTGTATAGCAAGCTCTCTATGTGGTCTGCAGCATTCCTAATCCAGTCAAACCACGACAGGAGGAGGAAATATCAGCAACAACTAGGCTAGCACAGCATGGCGATGCTTCGCTTCCTACACCCATCAAAATCATCCTGGATATATTAGCAGTAGTAGCCCACATGCCTCTCCAGTGTGTCTCTGCTGTTCTTGTTATACACCCCAGTATAACCCGCAGTTCCCAGCCTGCAAAGGCACATCAATGTCAAACTCAAAACCCTGGGAGAGCTGTTTGACACACCAGACGTTTGTGCTGCCATTCAGAGGGACATGGGCAGACTGGAGCACTGGACACACAGGAATCACGTGAAGTTCAGTGAAATGTACGGCCAAGAACCACATAGCGAGACTGTACACAAAACTGGAGTATTTAGCAGATGTTTATTATCATTGACTAAAGTTCCTTTCTTTTCTTCCATTCTTTACAGGTATCACCAGACATTTTACCCATACCTGTGGGATCAAGAACCTCGTGGCAACCCCTAGCTGTCCATTTAAATTGCCTTCAATTGCAGTTGTCTCCTCAGTTGCACCAACACGCAGAACTGACTCTACAGGCAAAACAGCTGTTGCTGCTTCCTCTCACCAAATGATTTAGCCCAGACAGGTCCTGCCCAGTCAGTCAGAAAAATCACCTGAAGTGTCACATCGTAGCATGCAGTATTATTCTGTGCTCTTCAACAATCCAAACACAAGACCTTGCACTGAAAGGCTACACAAATCAATCCTTCCAGAGCTGGGAATAAAATCCTTACGTGACAAAAACCTCCGAGTCATACTACCACATTTCTATACTTAGTTTTCTGTCTCTAAAAATGTGTGAACTGCCAAAACCAATCAGTTTTTCAGTATCTTCTGCTACCATTTCCAGAAGGCAGCAGCTAATTCCTGTACTGTGCAGGTCCGTGCCAAGGCACCGACACCAAGATCACACAGGAAAGCTGATATAATCTTTTAACCATGGCTATAATAGAGTAGTTAATTTATATGTCACATATCACTCAGACAATTCAGTTTGATCTCTAGTGTTTAGTCCAATAGCTTTTAAATATATTATCATATACTGCTTTCTTCTAATGCCTAGGATGGCTAATATTAAAAATACTAATCAATACTTCATGAAAACAACTGCCTGTAGATCTGGCTTGTTCAAGAACAGAAGTGTTAAAATTTTAATTTGTAATTACAATTTTTTTTTAAATAAACCTAAATTTGATGGACTGAGCATATGAAAACAAGCTTGCTCTCCCTTTGTTATTCTTACAGACTCTTCAGACATAACTGCTCCTTCCTCTGTGGACACTCCATGAGACACTTGACCTGATTTTCTGCAGCACTGAGCATTCACAACTGTGACTGAGATCACCAGGGGCTACGGGCACTCTGTCACTCATGAGGCAAATAATTATGGGCTGATTGCACAAGACTAAGAGTTAAGGCACTGAGTTCTTAAGTTAGTCCAATATCTGAATCATTAAGGTCTAAATTAACAACTTGCTCCTTCCCATCTCTCCCTTAGGATAACATCAGCTATCTACCAGCCTCATGCCTACTGGCTCTGAACATAAAATACACAAAGAGAAAAGGGCTCTACAAAGTTACTTCTACTGTCCTCAAGCTGTGAGAATGAATAGATGGACTCTTGAAGCCTTCTGCTTCTCTGCAATCGTATTTCCAAAATTTAGGAGTATTGAGAAGATAAAATCAATTGTCTTTTTAAGATGATGCAAGAGCATTGAGAATCATAAAAAAAGCCCATAGAACAAATTTTAAGTTGAGAGAGATTTCGCTTATTGTAGAAACTGCGGAGTCATCCTCCAAACAAAAGACTGAGAAATCAATAAAAACTTGCAAAAGACTGAATAATGAAAGGGACAGAATCAAGACAATTAAAACAATCAAGGTAATTAAACTCTTCCCCCAAAAAGGACCATCCTGCTCAGCTGATGCTCACTCAGCGCGCTAAAACGATGTCCTGGGTTACAGTGTATTCTATTACCATCTTCATGAGCTGTTGAAACCAGGTGTAGCAATGTTCCCTGCCTCTTCCCTCCGGACTATCTCCTGTCATGGGCCCGTCAATGCCTTGCTGCATGACTCACAGATAACTCGCTCCTGGACTGTCTCCTGTTAATGGGCCCAACAATGCCTTGCCCTGTGACTCACCATCCCATTGTGAGATGCTCCGCCCAGGGGGAAGGAGCCAAGCATTCCCACCTGGATACAGTCTGGGGCTTGGAACAGCACAAGCAGCATTTTTCCACTGGATTCCCAGAGGACAAGAGCTACACAAGCACCACTGGACTTTCTGAGGAGGACCAGACTTTTTCTACAAGATAACCACTTCAACAGAACCACTTCAAAAAGAACTGCAGCTATCACCTAATCGGACTGCTACCACCACCCTGCCTAGCAGGGTGTCAGGTCGTACCCTGACTCTGTCAGGTTAAACCAGTGTTTCTGTATTATTGCTTTGTTATATATATATATTAGTAAAAGAACTGTTATTCCTATTCCTCATATCTTTGCCTGAAAGCCTCTCAATTTCAAATTTATAATAATTCGGAGGGAAGGGGGTTGCATTTTTCATTCCAAGGGAGGCTCCTGCCTTCCTTAGTAGACACCTGTCTTTCAAACCAAGACAAATGGCCTAAAGCTTTTCGAAGTTTTGCACAGTTGATTTTAGTGGGCCAAGCCAGTGTCCCCGGAGGCTCCAACACACCTGTGCACAGGACAGCAACATGAGAGTACAGCTGGACACAGACCAGACTGAAGGAGGATGACTCCTTTTCCCATGTGTAAAAACTGCTGCAAAGGCAATGGAGAGGGAGAATAAAGAGTCTTTCTCAGTGAGAACATACAAGCAATGGGTTTTATTGCAGCAAGGAAAACTCAGGTAAGACACATACAAATCAGGTAAGGACTACTGAAGCTCTCCAACAGTTTGCTCAATCAAATGTGAATTACTCGCCACTGAATATTTTTGCTTTTCCCAAGTAGATGGGTCATGTTTGTCAGGTGCAACAGGCAAAGTTTGTGGTGAAAGCTCATTTCGAGGAGCTTGAAACAGCTGAGAAAAACCAGACAAGGCTTTTGGGACACAGTCTGCTTTGGGTCTGAAAACACGGCACAATCAGAACTGTACCTGCTGAGGGGAAAGGCTGGGGACTAGGCCAACTCTCCATACCCCTTCTTAACCCCATCTCTTCTAGTGGTTTTGGGACTTTTTACCCTCAATCAAACCCATGTGTGACAATAATTAAAACTAAATCCAGTGATTAAATTCACACTCAAGCACTGCAGTGAGTGCTCATTCCTAGAAAATAATCCACATCTAGAGGAAGGCAGGAATCCCTGGCAGAGTCAGACACACAGAGGGCCGCAGAGGCTTTGGATATTCATCTCTGTGCAGCACAAAGCACAGCAGGCCAGGAGCTCACACTGTCTGCAGGCACACCAGAAGCACCGTTAATAGATTTTTATGCTACCTCAGAAAAGTGTTTACTCATCTGTAATTTTTCTCAGCATTGGACATCTGGTGTTCTATTATTCATTGCATCTGGAAAACTGCCAACAATAAAACCAATTTTCACAAAAAGGAAGCAAAGCCTGACATGCAGAATGCTGGAATAAAGGAAAAAGCTCTCAGAATAGTTCAAGTTTTTGTTCTCTTTGTCTTTTCTTTTCTCCTCATATGGGGACTGTGAGGAGAAAAGCCAAAAGGAACTACAGAACATTTTTTCCAGATTATAAAAGAAAACATGCGTTTTGAAGCCACATATAAATTAAAAAGTCTGGGAAATTACTGATTCTGGTACTCAGTTGAACTTATGGGGGAAGTGCACGAAAGCCAGATGAAAATAAGGTCACTGAACAGAAAGGATATTTAATGGTTAATATAGAGACTTGCATGTATCAAGTAGAAGAAAACGAAGGATGACTCTAACGTGTAATATTCCACCAAGGTGCTGATACGCACCTTTAATACTCTCCTCAAAAGAACACGAAGGTATAATGGTTCTTCAAAGGAAGGAGGTGGTGTTGAGGACTTTGTTAAAGCATTCCCACCTCTGAGAACTGATCCTTCAGGAAGCTACATCTCAGACTCTGAGCTTGGAGGAGCAGCTCCATCAATTCCTTCGTTGCCAGACCTGTCAAGATCCACAGCCTTGCAAAGATATCCCGATCCAAGTCCCTCAAACAGCAAAGATTCCTGGGCATTATCTCAGAGTGACTGAGGCACTGAAAGCCTCTCCTCAGTATTCACATCTACTCCAGAGATAAGCCTTACAAAGTTTTAGGCTAAGAGTCTTTCAATGCTATCAGTTCAGGAACTGGAAGGTCCTGGAGTACCAGTTTTTCTGAGTCCAGGGAATTCAGCAATGCTCCAATGACAAAACTCCATGGATTCCTGTACTAGTGACTGTCTAACAACAAGTTGGAGGCTCAGCTTAACCCTCAGCCTGATGCAGCTAATTGGCATCTGTTCCACTACAGCTCCTTATTCACTCAAATAACATCTTTTTGTGTACATGAAGGTACATGGAGATTTTTAAATTATTAAATACTTCATGTTTCGAGCTCCTCAGAAGTGATGTTGCATTTAAAACGGAGATTATTAAATATCCAATAAGCATTTTATAAGGAGCATAATGCTATATATCTGCAGTGAGGCAGCCTAAATGCCTTGCTTTTAAAAAAGAGTTTGTGAAAACTGAACAAGAGCCAAACAAAGGAGCAAAAGTAAACCACAAAAGATTAAGCTATCAAAAAAAGGTCATTATATATAGATATAAAAATTACAGAATCAAATTCCACTTCCCAACCCCAACAACTTATTGACAAAATTCAACCTGGTATCAAACCAGACACCCTCCACCTACATCTTGTACCACAACAATCCCTCTTCTGAACCAATCCACAACTTGCAGCCTTGCAAGGAAAAACCACCCAAGCTCTAAATCCCAACCATGTCTCAGGCACCAAAGAAAAAGCCGTAAGTAATACCAAACCCTGACAATCAGCAAAACAAGCAGGCAACTCTGATTTGGTTCATTAAAATTTGCTTCAAATTCTCCTCCCAGTAAATGAATCAACACTATTCTCCTCTACCAGAAACTTTTTTATGTGTTCCCCAAGACCGAGGGGCTGTGCAGATCCTTAATCCAAGGAGACCAGATGGAAAAAAACCACATCAGAACACATTAGAGTAGTCCCCTCTTCACCACTCAGTGAGCTGGTTACAAGACAGACTACACTGCATCTATAAGCTACACAATTTAAATCATGCCTCCATCAAACCATCAATGCTACCACAAACGCACTAAGTTTCCCACTGACCACATTTTGCCTTAAAAACTTACAAGAACAGTAACTCCAGAGTCCACATGCTGCTAAATAGCTCCAATCCATCCTAACGTGACACTGTCCCGGTCTAAAGGCAGTGGGAGAGACCCATAAACAGACTGAAATCCCCATGGGCTTACTTCAACAAAGATTATTAAGGTACAACCAAGCCTACTCTTCTTCTGAAACATACAGATCACTTGTATTTTTCCTCTGAAAACTCATACACTTTGAAAGCCATCCAACGTGTGACACCAAACAAACACCTCTATCAGACTGTTCCCAAAGCCTGCACTGAGACTGGTTTCCCGTCCATCAGGTCAGCGCTTCCTGTCATGAAGCCAACAACGTGACACTCGAACAAGCCATAAAGCGCAGGCAGTGCCCCAAGAGCCTGGGCGTGTGCTGTGCGCGCTCGGCGCTACACCTGCGCTGAGCCAAGAGAACCTTCTCCAAGACTCCCTCACACAAAAACCTACCAACACTGCTGAACAAACCTCACCAACAGTACGTCCTCCATTAGCACACATGGCACAGCTTTTGGCCTGTAGCAGCTATAGTCAAATCCTTCACTGCAAAAGCATACATTAAAAACTTTCTTCTCATCCGTCTTAAAGCAATCCAACCACCACAACAAAATCGTGAGGAAAAGCACATTTTTTCAGTGGACACACACAACCATGCTGGAGCTAGAAATAAAAAGCCTTGCAAGGCTGTTTCCCAGGTGACCTCATACTGCAACCAAAATTCAAACGTAAATCCACAGGCTAACACAATTCCCCAAAGCCCGATGGCTTCCCCAAAACTACACAGGTGAACAGCAACAGGATGAGCAGCAAACAAGGAAATGATGATTTGCCAGCAGAACACTTCCCAGAACAAAACCATTTCACTCCTAAGCTCTCACTCCTGATCCAAAACACTTAGGAAGGTGCACAGCTGGAAAATAAAGATTCACAATCATTTAAAATAATTCACTCATAAGGGAAAGTGGATTTATCCCACATTAGTTTCCTCCATCCCTATAACTTATCTCTCTGCCCCAAAGGCAATACCTCCCCACACCTCAGCAGAGCTCACAGCAACTGCTTTCTACATGTACTGAGCTTGGGGACTGTGGTTTTATTTCAGTCTAAAGCAGTGTGATCCAGGAGCTTGCCTACTTTTTCACCGCAACGTCAACCTAAAAAATACATTACCTGTACCTACAAGCCTTTCCTGATTGAGATTGAGACATGAGGGGAAAAAAAGAATCCAAGGACTCAAGAAATAAAATATAAGCTAAAATAGGGATGGCTACCCACCAGCGTTTCCTAATGACCTCCCCAATACAGAAATCACAAGAAATCAATGAAATAATAAGAAATAAGTTATTATCAAGTACTATGTAGAACTAGCAACAGTTCTGCAATAGTCCAAAAAGCAAATATCAGTAGGGAAAAGACAAATTAGCACCTGGGGAAAAGATTTATTTTAGCTCAGTAAATAATCCTGAAGAAAAGCTTCTATCATTCAGAAATTAATTTTGGTTAGTCAAAAACCCTAGGAAGACTAGGTAGGGGGCAAAACTGCTTGCTCTTTGCTATTTAAAAATGTCTCGTGCAGTACAATAAACTCATTAAAAGGGAAACTTTCTCTGGGAAAAAATGTTTGAAAAAACCCTCAATATCTCTTCCATTGCTTTTTCATTTTTCCAGGTACGGGAATGACGAGTGTACAGATGGAAGATGATGATTACACTGCGTGGAACCAGTTGAGAGGCCAGTTCCAAACTGGACAAACTGACAAACCAAACAAGCGTTATCAGAAATACAAGGAGCAGAGGCAAGAACACAGAAACCAGTGCATGACCTGGACAAGAAGCTGATTCAGTTTCCTTTCTTAGGGACGTCACATCCAGCCAGGCCGTTTGCCCTCCACCTCCTGACAATTTCTGGCCATGCTGACAAACACCAACAGGCCTGACAGAAGGACAGGTACCTCAAAAAGGGATTTTTGAAAGGAGGCACTGGCTGAGCCCAGTTCTCTGGCACAGGTGGAGGCAGAGGCCAGGATCTGCAGAGCTGCTTTTGTCCTGTTTATCAGACACAGTTTTGTCCTGCTATCAGACATGCAGCTCAGAGCCCATGTGCCCTGCCCAGCCCAGCGCAGGGAAGGTGCTGAGGCGACGCTGTAAGAGAGGTTTAGAGCACAAGGACATAGCTGAACTGTGGATTTACTGCAGTGCAGCACAGAGCACAATCACCAAAATGTGCTTTGCTAACTCCACTGACCACACAACAACTGATTTCCCACCTTCTTCCTCGCTGCCCTTTGAGTGTTTTCCCTCCTGACTCAATACAAATACTTTACCTGAAGGCATGGTGACAACTCAAACTTCAAAGCTATCACTAATTTACTTGGATACTCTAAATTGCAAACACTGATGATTTCTTTTACAGCTGTATCTTGCATTGCTTACAGAAATACAGGAACACCTTTTTTTAATTCTGAAGAGTTACTTAGACAAGCAGATGACAAATACTGGAATTAGTGTGACAGTGTCTGAGCAAGCATCATCCATTTTTGTGCTCCCAACTTTAAAGCCTAGCCAAAAATACTTTCTCCCAGTAACACTGACAGCACTCCTCCCCCCTAGACAAGGAAGAATTTTTTGATCTGGGAAGTATTTACTAAAAACAATTCATTGGACTAACGCAGCAGTTTTCAGCCTAATGAAATAGGTTAGCTAAAGCTTAACCAAAAGGGACCACTTAAAAAGAGACAGAAGAAAGATCTTGCCTCCCTTGGAAAGGCTGCCATCAGATGAAGGCTGCTCCATGATGCTGGTAATGAAGCTATCAACAGGTCCAGCATGAACTGCCAGAGTGCTTTATTTTTCTAAAGATACCCAAACACAGAGGAAACCCTGTGGTACTGGAAAACCGGAACATAGGCTTTGCCAGCAACCTAAAGCCGTTACCCTCCCATGGGAAATAAACAAGGTACCAAACCTCTTCCCCACCTGGTCCCCAAAGATAGCTGACCTTGACTGTGAATTGAGGAAAGAATCCAAGGATTAATCACCAGAAGAAATGCAGAGTAGCTGCAGTGAGCTGCCTCACAGGCTAGCAGGCTAACAGACGAAATCAAGAGCCACAAACCAACATCTCTGAGGGACCCAAGAAGAGGAAAAACATGGGATCCTGAGGCTATCCTGATACAACCAAAACTTGTTTAGAAATGTGCTGGGGGTTTAGAGGCGTCTGCCTGCTTTGTGTCTGTGCAAGGTCAAAGCTCCATTCAGGACAGAGTGGTGAAGTTAAGGTCGGTGTTCAGAGCACAGTCTTCAACATCTGGAGCTTAAGAGCTGCTACTCACAGAATTCTCTGCTAAGCTACAGTGATGGTCTCCAACTGCATCAGTCTCCTGCTTACCCACACACAGCCTTACTAATCTCTTCCCTGGGAACGACAGACTAAGAAAAAAAGAAAAATTAACAGATGAGAAAAGAAAACCTCATGCCTAGAAGAGAAGAGAATCATCTTCTACAATCAAATATAAGACACTGGAAATAAAAAATGCACAGTTCTCTCAGCACTGCTGGTAAGACTGAGTGAAACTTAACAGAAGCTCTGGAAAAGAGAAGCTGAGGCTCTCCAGTGAGCAGGGAAATTCCAGCAGCTGATCCACACAAGAGGATATTTCCCCCTGTAAGACTCCTTGGCCTTTGTTTTTGCAGAGAAGAGAACAGACTACACAGCTTTAAATGTTGAAGAATTTGCAAATACTTTCTTCAGCCCTTCGGAAAGACAAGCAGAGGATTTTCAGTATCTTACACAGTTACATAAAATGAAAATACATCCAGTAACTGATATTTGAAACTGTCAGGCTGTAAGAGCAAGAGTGAGAATATTTTGAAGCATTTCCTTAAACAGATTCTCAACTCCCATGAGATTCTCAAAAGCAAATTCTAGCTAAAAATTGTAACCCCAAGAGTTAACTAAGGGAATATTTCCTCTAGGAACAATCCTTACAGAAAATAAAAGGAAGACACAAGTTTTCATTTTTCTTGTACCTGGTCCTACCTCCATTTCCCTACAAATTATTCAAATAAATGTAAATATTAATCTATAAGCATTGCCTTCACCCTTGAGGCAAAGTTAGAGCAAGCTTTTCCAGAGCACACAGTATACACAAGTATATTTTATAAAGCATTCAGCAATCATTTGAATACTTAAAAAGTATCAAGGAATTTTTTTTTCCAGGGGTTATATCAACACTTAGCACTTCCACAAATCAAGTTCTCAAAACACAGAGAACATGACTAAGTATCAGAGAATAATAATTAAAAAACCAACAACAAACCAACATGGAATAGGTATTTTCTTTTTCAATAGGGTTTTTGGATGAGGTTTCATACAATGGTTGAAGCAATCTGATGGGTTGCTGTTGTTTAAAACACAGTCCCTCCTCTTTTCTCCTGCTCCTGACCACATGTTCCTACTCCATGTTTTTTACAGCAGCTTGGGTATTCCCAGCAAACCAGTGAATGGAGATACAGGGGACACTGGAAGAGAAGAGAGCAAGCAGATCCAGTTCTTCTGCCCTCCCTACCACGATCCCTCCCTGCGCCCATCCAGACAGCACAGCAATTCTACCATATTGATTCAATTGCAAATGCAGCTCAGCTTCTTCATGGCTTTTGCAGAACAAAAGAGGCAACACAAAACAAAGTCCACATTAGGCACTTCACACTATAACTTGAGAACAATCTATTAGATTACAGTATCATAGAACACTTTCTACACACGACATTATTTTCATTTATCACAATCTAGAATGTGCTCTCTTAAGTCATTCATTTTCTATTATCTTAAGGCAGTGTCAATTCAAGACTCAAAATAATGATCTAGCTATAGGTTGATCACTTTACAAGAGATATGAATGCTCTCTAATCAGAGCAGTAAAAATTAAAAAATAAAGAAAAACCCAGGAGACACTATTAGAGAACTATTTCAGAGAAAAATTAAAATGCAAAGAATTTGGGATAGAGTCCTCTGCACAGCACTTTTAGCTAAGTTTCAGAGCAAAACCAAAAGCAGAGTCAGTGGGAAATAACATCTGAATGTATGTCTGGAAATGCCAGTCACTACCATCCATGTCCACTGCCCTGAACATCAGGCACAGTGGCTACTCCCTCCTATGGCTGTACTGGCACGTGGCTTTCTGCCCGTTTGTACAATCCAGGATATTGTCTAGCAATTTAAAAAACTCTTTACCAGTTGTTTGTATTTGGATCAGCTCCCTGAACTGGCTCATCCCTCGTTTGCATGAGCACAGGACCAGGGCTAGGAAAGAGACGGGAACAACCAGGGGAGAAGAGGACCACAAGATCTGCATTGGCCTACACTGTTACGGAAATGCATTCTACTTTGCTGAAAGATCTTACAAATGAGGGAAAACCCCCCAATTTCTCAAAACTCCAGTGTATACTACAGATGTACTTCAAAAATAGGTGTTAATGCCCAATAAATATAACACATGACTTTTGGATCAACTGAGTATAGATTCCTTTCCTAACCAAATTCTAAAGATGTCGAAGAAAAAGCAGAGCCAGATTAGGGCCATTTGGAGGTTTTTTAATAATCTTTGCATAAATAGAAAGAAAGCATCTAATTAGAGCAGATGATAGCCAGTTTCTTGCCAATACATGCGATATCCTAAGTAAGCATTTTCTCCACAAAATTCTCTTACACTGTTTTGAGGGGAGAGGATGGGGAGGGGGGAAGGGCTACCTTCTTTCTGACTCTCCCATTTCTCATTTTTCTATCAGTATTAGTCTGCATTAACAGCCAAATCATACACACACATTCACACAACACTGCCAGTGACCTACTAGAAAGTTGCTATAGCAACGACTGCTTTCAGAAATACACGTTGTGCATTTTAAGTGCCATCATAGTGTAACTCATCTGTCAATTAATAACCATGGCTCACAGGAACACACCACATACTCCAAAAAAATTAACAAATAAACACAGAGGTTTTTTGTCCACAAAAGGAAGTACTGGGAAATCCAGTGCAGGCTTAGACTCATTACCAATGGAAAAAACAAACAAATGACACATATTTAGCACCAAGATGTAACTCTCATATTACTGTTTAAGTGCACAAAATTCATGAAGTATGAAAAAACTTCATTTCAGTCTTAAAGGGGGAAATCACTCATAAATATCATTAAATGTCTAATTTAAGCAAGCCCAGCTTAGCTGTAAAATCATCTATAGGAACATAAAGAAAACAATTTAATTTAGGTTTCTGTTACATGTTTTGGGTGAAATAAGAAGCAATGGATTTTAAAACACATTGAGTAAAAAAAAAAAAGAGTATCCACTTTCAGCCTCAGTAGACTTCATGAAATCTTGTGGTCAGGTTATTTCTAATTAGCCATCAGACTAAGCCTGTGACACTGTCCCTTTCTCTGGATGCAGGTGTCCACTCATTTTTGGTGATGAGATACAAAGCATAAGCACAGGAAAGAACTAAACATCTAAAATGACAGTTACTTATTCTCAGACAGAAAACTTCAAGAAAATTCAACTAGCACAATGAGAAACTCAAGAGTACTCCAGTACCGCCCACAGCAGCTCATTTCCTGTTGTTTCCTCTCACAGCCCTGCCTTACACCAGCAGGTGATTTTCAGCCAAGTGCACGTCCTAAGTTCCAGTTCTTTGCCTAGTTCAGCTATGGCACATGTGCTGTCCATGGACTGTCCCTCTGACCAGTGGAAGGCCAGTGCACTGATAATTGCAGAATATTCTCTGTACAGAACATAAAGGCTGATCCATGAGCTTTGCAGAGACCTTGGATTACCTAGGGTTGTCTGCGTCAATGCCATGGTGAGAAAGCCTGCAAAGCTTCCAAGCTCCAATGCGACCTTGAAAATTGTTTCAATTTCCTTTCTCGCATCCTCTAAATCCAGTTCAAATAATTCTCTCACATGACAAAGATTAAAACCGCTTTCTTGTTATATTTTCTTGTTTGAGATAAACATAAAGCTCTCACAGCACCCAGCCTTTGACAACATACTGGTATTGATGCCAGCTGAAATCCTTCTGGAAGACACTCTGGGTATCAGAAAATAAAATAAGAGACTGTGCTGGTTTCAGCTGGGGTAGAGTTAATTTCCTTCACAGGGGCTGGTGCGGGGCTGTGTCAGGGTCTGTGCTGAATACAGGTCGATAACAGCGAGATGGTTCTGTTCTTGCTGAGCTCACACAGAGCCAAGGCCTTTCCTGCCCCTCCTACGGCAACACTGAAGAGGGGCTGGGGGTGCCTGGGAGGGGACAAATGTGACTCAAACCAACCCAAGGGATATTCCAGACCTCATGACATCATGCACAGTATATAAAGCGGACAGAAGAGGGAGGAAGGGGGGACATTTGGAGTGATGGAACTCGTCTTCCCATGTCACTGTTCCCTGTATTGGGGCCCTGCTCTCCTGGAGGTGCTGAACACCTGCCTGCCTGTGGGAAGGCTGAATGAATTCCTTGGTTTCCTTTGCTTGTGCGTGCAGCTTTTGCTTTCCCTGTTAAACTGTCCTTCTCACAACCCACGAGTTGCCCAGCTTTTACCCTTCCATTTCCCTCTCCATTCCTGCTGGCAGGGGAATGAGCGAGTGGCTGCAAGGGCCTGGTGGCTGGATGGGGTTAAACCAGGACAGAAATCCTGCCCAAACTTCTGCATGACCTCAGTGAGAAGCTCAGTCCGAGTGAGCTCCACCAAGAACCTCGGCCTGGTTATGTGTGTGTGCAACAATTCCCATAGGGACTTTCCACTTGCCCTGGACTTCACAGTGAGGATTTTCTAAAAACTGAATCACAACCAATCCTTTGAGCTTGGATAACAAAGACCACCTTTGAAAGTCTGATTCTTACACATATATAAAATATATTGTAAGAGAGCTGTGAGATACACATCTCCCCAAGGCACCAAGGCCCAGAGTCAGGGGTACAGGGGCAATTCTATCTCACTGCATCTGGCTGACAGCTCACAGGAGCAAAGCAGAGGCACAACCAACCAGTGTTCATTTCTAGTTAGAGTTAATGTAACACTCTGAAAAGTCTCTGAACAGCAAGAAAAGCACTGCCTTAAAATCTCCTTTCTCACATCAAGATGGAAGAACTTTTTTCATCCTGCCTGTGGACAGATGGCAGCAGTCATGAGGCAGAGGGCTAGTCAAAAAATATTGTTTAAATACGACAATTAAGTTTCTCTTAATCTTTCCAGTGAGATACCAACAGACACAGCTCTCCAGGTTTTATAACAGGAATCTTAAACTGTATTAACTTTTTTTTTTTAATCCAGAATTTGAGTTATCACAGTTTCATGAATCAAACCTTTAAATAATTGAGAAAGGCAAGATATCCTAATCTTCAAAGTTATTTAAAAAGTGGTGCCATTTTCTGGTAATTTTTTTTAAACACATCTGCAATAATAAAAACACTATGTGGGACAGAAGAAAGACCTGTAAAGACCTGTACTTCTACTGAGGCCAAAAGCCCAGGCACAAGACAAATGCATGTGTGTAGCCATACTCCCCAGAACACTTCCAAAATCCAGATCTTCCCAACTGCTTGTATTTACACACATTAGATTTTGCATCAGTATTATCTTTTCAGGTGATACTTTTAATTCTCTAATATTATATGTACATGGGAATCCTTTCTTATTCAAAAATATAGTTATATCCCACCCCGACAAACCCTCTGAGAATAAACAATGCAGGTCACCTTTCACTACCACCTACATTCAGTACTACAGCTGCTCTCATGTCTTTCCAAATCTACCGCTCCCCTCTGGACCTTTCCCTTTATTCAGGAAAAAATCCCTACTTGTCTTGACATTCACCTTGGTATCTCGAGGCACCAGGTGAAGCCCACGGAGCAGTGGCTCCTCAGCAGTCGGAATGCCACGGCCATCCCCACCTCTCCATCCACACAGCCAGGCCATGCTGGAACTAGCTTTCCTGCTTTTCCTTTGCATTTTCAGGAGGCTGGTTTCTCCCATAGACCCGGTGTGAGAACCCTGATCATGCAGAATGTGACTTGAGCAGTTTCCTCTCCTCCTCTTTCCATGACTGTGGCTCAAGGACTGCAGATTCAGCCAGAGCTGGGACACCTCCCTGTCAGGAACCACCTTCCCTCTCTGCTTCTTTTCCTTTGCTGACCCAAATGAAGGTCCCATCCTGTCCTGTCCCAACCCTCCCTTGTTCTTGAGTCTGTGCCCCCCTTTACATTCCTGTCACCAAGGCCGAGTGTACCAGCAAACCTGCTCTAAATACCTACTTCTCTACCTGGGGCTCAGATACTTCATACCTTTTCCCAGGCCTCCTCTTCTAAGAAATATTTCCAGTTGAAAAATAAAACATTCATGATTTCAGGATACAGTCCTCTGAAAAGTTAAGTGCTGCAGACTATGTTGGCAAGAGCACAAAGTGTGGCAAACAAGGGCAGACGGATGGAGGGAAGCTGGAAACGCCTTTCAGCAGCAGCCTACAGTGAGTTCAGTGTTTAACTGTATTCTTACCCACCTCCCAGAACACCTCCCACAAATAATTTGCTGACTACCAAACCTTTAGGTCCAGCATTTCTGAGGTTCTTCTGATCTCAAAGATGTACCTTTTACCTTTTATCCTGTACACTGCTGCTGTCTCACTGTTAGGAGGAGATACAGCCCTGGCCTTCACATAAACAAGATGTTTTAGAAAATCCCACTGTCCTTTTCTGCATAATTTGCCATTGGAATTAAACATTGGAACTGTGACACTTACTGAAAATTCATGTGGTCTTTTGGCTTCCACTTTTTCTTCAGATGGAAGTCAAAAGGCCACATCAATGCCAGCTTTGCTACCAGGATCCCACAAACATAATAATTTCTTACTAAATTAATACATTAGCACTAACATGAAAAATCGACGGTTTAAATGAATCCTACATGGCTTTTTGCCAATAATCTGCTCGTCATTAAGATAATTCCCACATTTTAATTCTTAGAAGACACTTCTAATAAGCCTGTAGGACTCACCAGGCTTTCCTTTTATTTAAAGGCTGGGTTTCCTTTCTGTTTTTAAACTGTCTAGGGTTATATCTATTAGGTAACTAGAAATAATTTCCCATTTGCCATCAGCACTGCATAACACTCAGTTTGCACTGAAGAGTCAGACTTGAAGGTGTCAAATTTAACCTGAAACCTCAAACGAGCTGAGTTTTTCCCCAGTAAATGGATCATTGCTCCCGACTAGCTGTCAAATTTCAAAAATTAATACAAATAAACTACATCTTAAATTAGAAGTAAAATACTAATCCGTAACAATTTATACAATATTTATAAAGTAGAATAAAACCATATTCCCTCTCATGATCAATGTGTGTTTTCCCATTCTGCATCTGGGCTGCCCAAGGGCGAGAGGCTGAGTGCACCAAGCCCTCTGCCCTCACCAACCAGAGAAACAAGGAGTGCAAAAGCAGCAAACAGTGGAACCATCTCCTCACCCAGAGAACATCTCACCTCACAGTGACCGGTACACAGATTTCTCTCTGTCAATGCAGTGAATGGATTATGTGGCTTTGGAAGAGTCAGGCACAATCCCACTTTGAAAATAATGAATTTGCAAGAACACATCGTGAGCCATCAAGTGAGATCCTAAATCTAATCAGCTGCTTTGTGGGGATTTCTGAGAAGGTACAACACATTTTTCTGTCCCTCCTGCTGGGCATGTAATTGCTCCAGTTTAAACCGTGATGATTTTCTTCCAGAAGCAGAACATTATTTCTGTTTTCAGGAACCACAGAATCAGAAGTCTTTGCTGCCATGCTGATACACTGATAAAAGCTCTCTTTGTACGGTTTGGCCAACTGAGACTGCCCCACACTTACTCTTTCCTTCTGTTTGTCTTTTCCAGCAGTTCCACAAGCTGTGGAAACAATGAAGCTTGGTTCTCCGCGGATTACTGCTCTGTAACTCTGTGTGGATTCTCTAACATCTAACAACAACTTAAATCCTACTCTTGCTTTTATTTAGAAGAGTGTGTAGAAGAGGGATGGGAAAGAGATGTTAAGAGATTAACTTTGGCCAGTTATCTACCTTCACAAAAACTGCAAGAAATAGTCTTTTGGACATCTCCCACCCCCTCTAAATTTATTTGAAATTAGTGGCTCTGCTCCCAAGAGATATGCAGTAACTCAATCCTTCTAATGCATTTAAATAACGTTATGTCGAACCATAAAAAATCTGAACCCTATTCAAAAGACCAAAAATTAGCAATATTAAAGTACCTCGAGCTTCTTTCCCTTGTCCCCTCCTCTGTCCCACTGTCCTGGCAGTGACAGGAGTGACACAAACACTTGCCTTAGAGAACCAAACTGAAAACCACAACTCTGCAAAAGGTGTCATCAAACTGTGCATATAGATATAAACCACTAAGAACAAGAAAAGCCAAGACATTCTCCAGAAAACAGCTGTTAAAATTCTTGGGTTTCTATCCAAGTAGCATGTGTTTGCCAAAAATCTTTAAGCTTCTTTTCTACCTTAAAAGCATTTGGAATAAACACAGACAATTGAATGTATACTGCAGACCTGTTTTAAAGGATTGATTTCTCTGTTTCCAAATTAATACACATTCCTTACTTCAAAGGTTTGTTTCAAAAATCTTCCAGAATTCAGCAGTTAAAAAACCCTTAATCCCAGAGCTTTAGTAGCACAGGATTTAATGCTCAGCATTTTGCCCTTCTGAGCTGCTGGTCTTTTTACTTATTTGTTTTTTAGTGAGGGAAAGAAAGGCTCAAGAATTAGGGAAAGGAGGTGATACAAGCAAAAAAAC
Organism: Rhagologus leucostigma; assembly: GCA_013397725.1. Classification (NCBI taxonomy): domain Eukaryota; kingdom Metazoa; phylum Chordata; class Aves; order Passeriformes; genus Rhagologus; species Rhagologus leucostigma. The sequence continues at coordinate 690,672 of VZTD01003967.1, forward strand.
TTAAGACTGATATGTGGCTTCTAAGAAACCATAACATAATCTCAGAGAAGAGGAAGCTGTTAATGCTTTCTCTGATAATATGAAAAGCAGTAGTATGAACAGGCAACATCAATGAATGCAGAGAGCTTAATAAATTATGATAAGGGTTTAGGATGAGAGGCAGCTTCCTGGTCCAGGTCAAGTTGATTTTGTCTGCTGAATGAACTAACAGCATAATCGCTTCCAGAGAATAATTTGAACACATTAATACTGACATCCTCTCTAAATCTGAGTTGAACCCGAGAAATTATGAAGTACTGTATTGATCAGGGTCTTGCTAAGAGAAGTGCTGAAGAGCACATAATTGCAGTGCTCAAAAGGAGTGCTCTCAGAGCCCTGACATTATTTTGTGGATAATTCAGTCCAGTGGTCAAGGTAATATCCATCCACCTGCTGAACAGTTGAACAAGCACTTTCTGATTTGAGGAAAAGCCAACTAAAGGCTTTATTTTTCAGAAATACTTCCCAAGGAAAATGCAGTGAGTGTAAAACCTAGAGCAAAAGAGCAAATGAAAACGTTACCAGAATTATTTGTTCAGTGACACACAAGGTAATAATTTGGGTTTCAAAAAGAGTGACTGGACATGCTCAAACTCCATTTAGGGGAGGCACAGAGCCTAGAACAGCTAGAATTCAACACAAATCCTCCTGCATTGGTATTCCTAGAGAAAGGCAATGATGTTCATTAGGAGTCAATGATGCTGGTACTAATCAAAGATTACTCATCAATATAAACAGGTATCAATGAACAAAGATTACTCATCAATAAACACAGTTTAAAAGTGAGCTCTGCATGTCCCCCTGTCCCACAGGATTTAGCCTGATCCTTCAAATCTGCCAAGGCCCAAATGATTAATGGCAAAAGTATGCGCTAAAGAAACACCACCAAAATTTTAGCAGAAAGGGGCACATCCTGGTAAGAAGGAAAAATCCTGATTATCCCCAGTGGAAAGCAGTTAAAAACAAAGTTGGTGGCAAACTGAAAGGCCCCGTTCTATTTACTTAATCTTACTCAGTCTAACTGAGTAATGTACTTAAACCAACCCAGTGTCACTGATGAACTGTTACCTGTCTGGAAGGGGAGAGGGTGGATGGCTCAAGAACACAGGTAATGTAAATCTCTTCTGGAAAAGTGCCTTTCCAGGTGACAACTCAATATTCAGATAATCCATTAAGCCTCTGCTGAGCTTCTGAAGAAATTGTTGAGACTTTGTAACATCTTGCCAAAGAGCTTTCTCCCCTTTCCCAGGAGCTTCCTGGCTACTGCAGGTAGCCAAAGGCCCGCAGGTTGATGGCAAGTTTGCCTGGATTTTCTCTGACTGCTCCATGAGGAGGCTCCAGCACCAAAAGGGTCATCCAGAGCCAGCTGAAAGCAGAGCTTTCCTCCATTTCTTCAGGGAGCTGCCATCCTCCCAGCAGTCGTAGCCCAGCAAGGTCAGATTGAGAATAGGGTGCCAAAAATATTTCACCAGCTAAAAATGAGGAAGCTGCTTGATTAGGCATAAAAATATAGCTTTTATTTCAACTGGGATCTCAGAAGCTCTAAAATAGAAAAATCCCCAAAAATACAGAGTAGACAAAAAATTCACAACATAGTCTCTAATCCCCTATCAACTGAAGTATAAAATTAGATAAACATGCAAAGGACTATCTTCTCCAATTTTAATAAGGACATGGGAATATCTCAAATTATACTATGTATGAGAAGAGGATAGTCTAGTTTCTTAGTTTCATGTTTCTTAGTTATTCAACTAAATCCAGTAAGCGACAACAAGAATTTAAAAGATTTTTCTTTCTACACTTTCCCTTGTGAGCTGCATGAGGATTTTTCTTTGCTCAACTTTAATAACTCTTATATATTAAAATAGCATCCTTAATTACTGCTTAGAGCTTCTATAAACTTTCAATGTTTAAATTTTATTGCAACCATTTTAATACCCATCATTAACTCGTTCAGATTTTTTAATGCTAAATACTATAAATTAATGAGTACTTCAACACTTCAGTTTTCTAATACTAAGACAGCTTTTTAATATTACAGATATGACAGGTTCTCCCATTCAAAGTGGCTGAGCTCACCTCCCTACTTCATTACACAGCCCATGTTCAATACACTCCAAATTGCCAGTGGCTCTTTTCATCATTAATTACATATTTCAAGTCCAACACTAATCAATTTCCAGCCCATGACCAGCAAAAAAGAGCAATCCCACCTCTTATTCTTTACCTCAGCCTGGCCTGTTCTGCTGTGATTACCATGTTCTCCTGTCTCTGTCACACTTTGCTTTCTAAATAATGTGTTTCAAGCAGGATACGTCGCTTTAATGTACATTTGTAAAATCTCTGGCAAAACGTGTTATCAGCCTATCCCAGGTCTCCAGGCACTTGGGAAGCAGCACATCCCTGCAGGACTGCTAACTGGCCTTCCCACACCTGGCTGGAAGAGGGAACACAAGAGGAGTGGGAGTTCCAAAAGCTGTGCAGCTCTAGTGAGATTCCCAGCACTGATTTTTACATTTCTTTATCAAAAATGCTCTGGTCTTAATACTGCCAAGGAGAGAAAAGGGAACAGACTACCTTTTTAAACTAATGCTTTTAGGCTTATTCCTCTTTTGCAGGAACACTGGGAGTTACTTGTGCACTAGCTATGGAAGGCACCTGTCTTACCTGCAGGCTGAAACTTGGACTTCACTGTGCACTTAGAGAAGGCATTCAGCATCCTAAAATATACATGCTGAAAATCACACATCCTTCCTAAGTACAGGAAGTCCTGAATATAGAACTCCCAGAGAATTCACAGGTAATTCCCAATCAGTACGTGGAGCAAAAACTCCACCCTTGAATGTGTTTGAGGTTTTTATGTCTGTGGGTTTTTTCCTCTTATATTCTTCAATTTTAAAAAAAAAAAAGTAAAGTCAAATCCTGTTCACAACTTCTTATTTCTGTAGGTACCATTCAAAACCAGAACTGTAAGAAGGATGTGACCTTACCGACAGAGCACCATGAGCAGATGTGAGAACAGAGAGCCTGAACATCACATCAACAGAACCTGTGGGTACTGCCCTTTTAAAGACCCGCCTGTTTCAGTGCCAGCCCTCTGAACCTACAGCACCAGTGAAACCCAGCCCTGAGCACTCTCAAACCTTGAACCTTCCTTTGCAGTCAGAATTCAGGGAACTCTTCAACACTTTCACGTTTTATTCGTTTTATATACTGTATATATATTATAAAGAATATTATCTATTATTTTATGTTTTATTCACCTATTAACTGCAGTCAATACAGCCATCCTGCAGTTCCAGACACACCTGGCAAATTAACAGAATGCAAAATAAGACAGTTATTCATTTCAGCAAAATTTCCCACACTGAAGCTAAAAACATCTCTCCAGAATTCCTAGTGCAATGCTGTGAAAATTTTGTCTTTTAAGCTATAAAAAGTTTCATGAGCTCCTTACCAGTGGGTAAAAAGCGTCTTCCACAAGTTTTCAATTATTCCTCAAAGGAGGGGGCACTGATACTTGAACACAGTGAGCAGAGATGGAACAGCTAATGTTTCTGTAACAGGAATGTCCATGTGTTCTTTGCAGACAGAAGATATTTCTCTGACATGAAAATGCAATTTGGCAGCCACATTTGAAAAAAGTTTGTAGTTTAGAGTAGCTGCTGAGCTTACTAAAACACCAGAAGAATTATCTGGCAGAACGAGTTATGAGATTAATTGCCAAAGGAAGAAAAAAGAAAACATAATGACATTTTAGTTCACTGGAAAAATGGTACCCAGAACACATTTCAAAGTATCATTTTTAACAGGAGAGGTTTTACAATTCTTTTTATTATTTAAAAATGAACATTTAAAAGGATATTTATTATTGCTTGTTCTCTACTGTACAATTTAATTTCTAATCTGCTTGCAAACTCCCAGATTGATGCAGACTTGGATAAAATTAAACCCTATTACAGGGAAATGGAAGAGAAAACAATTAGCACAGTAGTTAAATACTGACTTGCAAACATAAGGCGGTTTCCTAAAGTCAACAAACAAATGACATTACAAGAGCAAGGTAAGACTGAAATGAACACTTAAAGTCAGTCACCCGTTTTCTGAGCAGAGCCCCCAACTTACAGGGGAAAATAAATCCTTACTAAAAGTTCCTAAAAGTTCCTAAGCAAAGATGATTTTAGGGACAAACCACTGTCAGGTAGCTGGTGAGATTCCTGCTCCTGACACCCAACCATCCAGTTCTTGGCTGTGAGAAGCAAGAAATTCTGCCTTGAGTTGTTATACCCCATATTTAGTCTTTTAGCTTCCCCTTCCCACTGGCTGTTGATTTGCTCTGTTGTAGTGTTTCTTTTTCTTAAATTTCTTACTTTAATTTCAGATAAGAAAGAGTTACAAGTTTGTGATAAAACAGCACAAACTTTTTCTTGTTTTAACACTAAACTGTCGAGTCTGTTAACCAAGAACTTATATACAGCCACTGGGAAGACGAGGGGCAGGAAAACAGTTTTGGAGCTTGATCAAGGAAAGGAGTCTCCGAAATATTGCAGTCTACAGAGAACAGAACAGAAGAGAAACTGGCAGAATTGTGCACTACAAGGATGAAACCAGAGAGAAAGACGTCCTAAGACTGAATTGATTTTGATTTAAACATTTAAAGCTCAAGCACCTTATACACACGCAGTGCCAAACTCTTAAGAGATCCGAGAGCGGTTGACTTTTTTTTTACCTTGGATATTTGAGGGCTATTAGAAGGGAAAGTAAGAGATTGATGACAAGGCTCTTCCTAGTCTATTAAAAAGGGAGATATATTGGTAAGATAAGTGATGTAATCATGAAGATGAGCCTCCCTGGGAGGTACACTGGAAGAATAAAGTGCTGATGGCCTCCCAGCTGCAATGATAGGGAAGAAAGCCATATTCCCAGAGAACCAGCCAGGTTCCTTGAGCAGTCACTCATTTCCTGCTGTACTCTGTGCCACCCCACCCAGTAAAATGCCCAACTACACAACAAAGCGTGCTCCACCAGGCTGGGAGCCACAGAAGTACAGAACCAAAACACCAACTGCATCTCCACCCCAACCCTCAGTATCCCAATTCCCACCCATCACACCACAGAGCGTTCTCTAACCTGCAGAGGTAGATCCCTGGCTTCCCACACACTGGTACCGACACCCCCCAGCAGCACGGCGGCACTGCCAGGGAGCTGCGGCTGCACAGGGAGGGCACGTGGCACCAAAGGAAGCTTGTTCAGTCACTGTCCCCTGCATTTTTATGCTACTCAAAGTCCCGTTCATCTGCTGACAAACTAGCTACTAAAAGCTGTCAAATTCCCTCGGTGTGTTTCCAGAACACCTGTACAAGCGCAGCGGCTGCTGATGAGCTGGCAAAGGCGCATGGCACCATCGCTGCTAAGGGACATTCACAGTGGCCCCGGTTTGTCCCAGACCTGTGTGGAGCACTTGAGCCCTCCCCGAAGCATGGCCTGGAACAATCTCCAGCCCTGCCCGCACACGACTGTGTGCTCCAAGCAGGAGCCAAACTGCTCCTAGAGGAAGCAGCGACAAGAGTGGAGGGGACAGAGGCTTATCAGTCAAAAGCAGATACTTGGGGGTGACAGGAGGGCAGCAAAGGCAATAGCCTCGACTGTCACCTAAAAAAAAGAGGTGGGAAAGCACTGAGGACAAAAAAGCACTAAAAAAAAAAATGGTTAGGTATGTTTATCAATATAAAGCTACTAAGTGAACAAAATTCAGTAAAGCCTAAAAAGTACAATCTAGTTCCATTTATTTACTTATAAATTAATCAACTTTAATTTTTCATCCCACCTCTATCAACACAGTCCCACAACAAATTAGCTTGTAAAACACAGCAAAAGGCAGTTTCAAAATAAGCAAACAAGGAGTGAAATCCAAGTTTCAAATCATCATGCACTTAAAACAGCAGAGCACCAAAGCAGTTCTGTCTGAAGCTATTCCCTGAAGATTATAAACTGATAGGAAACAAATGTTTTGATATGAGGAATCCAGGATCCAAACAGACAATAAATAAATGTTGCTAATGATGCCATAACTAGAAGACTGGTTTCAAGGCTCAAAACATCTCTGCTTGGTACAAAAACGTACCTACAGTTCGGAAGAAACAAAAGCTGCAAATGCTGTCCACGCTGGAAGACAGCTGTTTCCTAGGAAAATTTTAAGGCAAGTCTGTGAAACACACAGATTACATTCACATTAAATGCATTCCTTTTTCACTTTTTAAACATCTTTTAATTTTCTTTCCCAGTTTTTTCTCTTACAGCTGCTATTATACTTTTACCACAAAAAAACAAGTCCTCTTTCCATATTGTCAAAGTCCTCATGAAGACTTGTACCATTTTATAATAACAAAAAAGCAGCATTTGAAATCAAAGGATGTGGAGAAACCGATGTTCCATGTACGCTTTCAACAGCTCGATGCTGAACAAACAAGGCAGCCTCTTTCTTCAGTGCTCTTCATGAATATTGAAGACTGAAGCTAATCAAATGACAGCACAGACAACTGCGTCAGGCAGCAGCATCAGCCAGCAGCGTCCTCACGCTCCTCACCAGGAGCAAGGGGAGAGCCTGGGCTTCTGTCTGATGCCATCTCAGCCAAGGACTGACCCCGTGTTTGTGCTGTAGCCCGTGCTAACTACACAGGGGAAGCCGTCCCTGTCACGGGCCAATACCCGTTTGTTTCACCGATGACAACTGCCTTCCATGTGGGTTCCCAGGGCAAATACCCATTTGTTTCACCAGTGACAATCGCTTCCCATGCAGGTTCCATCCCTCCCTTTGTGACAAGGGTGACCGTGCCTCTCGGTGACAGAAATCCAGAGTGACTCCAGATACCCAAGGACAGGCTAAGGCAGATTCTCAACCCCTGGGATGGCCTGCAAAGCCTTCCATAAATGACGAACAAAAGGATGAGGGAAGAGCAAGGGACTCTTGTGAAGAGCTCGTCACAATAAATGAATAAATGAAGAGCAATCCATCTTGCACCACTAAATCATCAGCATCAGAGCAGAGTGCCCAGTTTGGGGGCCCAGGCTTCAAGATATGAACTAACAGGAAAGAGTCCACAAAGCAGGAAGCTGGGTCAGAGAACAAGAAAATCAGAGGTAGGAGGAAACACTAAGAACCTCAAAGACACAGTTTGTGTTAGAGCTCAAGAACAACAACAACAAAAAAAAGACAGCTTATGGAGATTCAGGTACACCAGAAACAGCTCACTATGACGAAATAAAACTCAAAAGTTAACTGCAAAATGTCTCAGTTAAACATTGGAAACAAACCAGTCAGTAAGAATACACAGCAATGGAATAAGCTTCTTAGGAAATGCAGTGAAATTTCCAGCAATTAAGAGATTAGACAAGCAGCTGTCAAGAATATTGTAAATTGTCTCACCCCAAGACAGACAAAGGGATTAACTCAAGCTCTCTCTCCATTGTTTTTTTTGTTAAGTATTCTTCCAGGAACAAAGAAAGCCCAGGAAGGGCAACAAAAGTAAAAGTAAATAAATAACCATCCTAGTAAAAGTCCATTGTTCCAGTAAAACACAAGACTGGACAGAGGTCTACAGCTTTAATATTCCTTAATGGCTGTAAAAGCAAGATGATTTTGGACTTAAGAGTTGCGTCCCTAGAGATTCCAGCAGTGCACAAAACAAATTAGTGAAAAAAGTTCAAATAAAATAATTAGAGAAAAACACACTCCAATACCAGTTCTTTAATTAAATAAAACCCCAATAGTAAAGTCTTTCTAGCATCCATTCTCACACCACAGCACACCCCAGTTAGAGGATGGAGACACATAAGTGATAAATGCTTTGCAATTTTTCAAAAATGAACTGTTCTTAAAGGAAAATAATTATAGGACTAAATAATAGAATACTTCTACTCGAAAGCCAGGGCTACAAGACTGCAGAGCAGGTATTATATGAAACTATTAACCACTGCAACATTTTGAGTAGTGGTCCTCAAGGAATCATACTGCAAGGTTAAATCTCTGCTGGTAATACAGGAAAATTCTTATCAGCTGCAGAGTAAGGAAAAAATACTGCAAGGAAAAGAACATGATGGGGGCAGGGTGGTATCAATTTTTCTCATCACATATGATCAGGACATTTAAAATCAAGGGGGGAAAATGGTATTAGAGCCACTGGGTTCCAGTGGTGAGAGCACAGACACTTGTCGCAGCCACCCCAACAGCGACAGACACATGACAAAGTGACCAAAGAGCCCCCAAGAGAGGAAGCTTCCACCTGGGATCGCAGCCAAACTGAGACACTCTGTAGGTGCACCCTTCTGTGCACCCTCAGAATGCACTCTGCGCACCAACAGCTCTCATCTCGACACCATCAGTCAGCTCTTGGCCACGTTAAAAGCACATGACTTCGCTCCTTTAGTTCACATTCCACTATGACATTCTCAACTGCCCAAGCCCACAATGTTGTTATATCCTGTTGGATTTACTGATCTTCCCGTCCGGTGTCTGTTCAAGCTCCTCTGGGAGATTTCATCCAAAATGAATGTTCTCTCCTGAACAAAGTTAGGAAAAACATTTGTTCCTTATCTGAGCCCTCAGCAACTTGCCTGCTTTGGAGGAAACAAGGATACAGCACGAAAGACACCCGACTGACAAGATTCACCTTTTGGCAACTTTATGGCAAGAGACCAATAAATCAAAGCCTGGTTTCCAAACCTGGGGAGTTATGCCTCACACAGTCTGGTGTTCAGGAATGGCTTCTGTTCACAAGTAGCAGACTGATGTCTGTCAAACTCCTGTCCTTCCCACAGAGCTGGAAAGATGTAGTGAAGGTTGCTGTCCGAGAGGCACACGCAACCCGCTCCTATGCAAAACCTGCACAACTACAAAATCTGCAAGAAAGAGATCTCCAAGTCCAACCAAGCTACCACTTACTATTTTGGAGACAATTATAAAATGGTCAAGCTATGTGGATTTTTTTTAACCACTAAGTAACAACAGTCTCATTAAAGCCAGAGGCTTTTACCCTAAAGCATGAAAACTCAGCAGGCATTTCCCACTGAAATCCTTAGGGAAAAAAAAAAGTATATTTACCACACCTAAAAAAAAAATTTAAAAATTCCTTAATCTCATATTCAAAAACCAATTTGAATAACTTTCGTTGGAACACCACAAAAAGAACCAATCTGCAGCTGAAAACTTAACACAGGAATTTCCAGTCTGGACAGTTGGTTTGTTAGAGGCATGCGTTATTTGGAACAAGATGGGAGTAACTGCCTAACAATACCCATCTCAACCACAGGCGTGCTCATCTGAGCCATCTATAACAATGCAAAAACCAACAATCCCCTTGAGGATTAAAAAAAATCCCCAGCAACCAAGTCCCAAACTGCCTGAGCTTACAGCTAAGGAAAAATAATACAAATGAGGCTGCCCTGTGTGTTAAATTTTTGCTCTTTGTTGGTTATTAATAGGCAAGTGTGGTGAATGTAAGATGATATTCAGATCATTTCTAGCCTTCCACCAGCACATTCTTCCCTTCCTTCCCCACAGCTTTTTGTCTTCCCAACTGAGGCCCCATTTCAGGGAGCTCTGACAGCAATATCAGATGTAGTAGCCACAGGAAGGGCAGGACTGCCCTACACTGCTTCGAGACACTCGTGCTGCTCTTGGATCTTCCCTCAAAGAGCCTGACGTGCCACCAACGCCAGCAATAGCTTGACCAGAGATTAAAAAGGACACCTCTTTCCTATATACATATATAAAACAAGCTACTTGAGGAGCTGCAGGAGCTGCAGTTACCTTGCACAACACCACTTTCTCTACCAACTGCCCCCATCACACACTGGGAATAGCCTGTTCCCCTCACCCCTGATGCCTCGTCTGAGCAAAGAGAGCTCACCATGAATTTATTTCTTCCGGAGAGCTGCAAGTCACTGGTTTTGTACATCCCCATGCTCTTTAATTATGTAATTGTTCCATGATAGCTTAGTTCCACAAGCTCTTCCCTGCGTCAAGCTCACATCTGCCAGTACCAGTGAACCTGCACACAGGCTCAGGACTCCGGCAGCATAAATAACTCCAGGGGCACTCTGTGACACTTCACAGTGGTGCTACTTGTCATTTACCAAGCCTGTGGGCAAAGAGATCGGAATTGGGGAACTACAAATCAGAGCTGACTGTCCCACACGCTGAATGCTTTTTGTGACCATTGCCACACAAAGTCATTATCTTTTGACATCGGCCTGAATGCAAGCATGAGTTACAAAGAGAAACAACACGTGGCCTTCAGGACAGAGGCAGACACAATAGCTCAACTCTGGATGTGGGTGTTATCAAAGCATCACTTTAGATCAAGGAAGTTGTTTGAGGGACAGACAACAAAGGAGCTGACTGCCAAAAATTTATGGGCAAGGAAGATGTGAAAGGTTATTCTCGGCTGCGTATTTCACAATAAAACTCCATCAGTGACATACACTGCCAGCAGCTCAGAATCTACTGCAGAAAATGCTGGTGGTACCTCCTGCCATTGCACAGGGGCTCCAAGTCCTGCACAAATACTATGGATGATGCCGATGAATGACAGTCTTGCAAAAGGCCTGGCAATCGGCACTGGCAGAGATTGCCAAGAAAATATCCTGAAAGTTTAGAAAAGGATACACATTCAAGTCTTAGCAGTTTTGTAACAACACATTTGCCTAGGGGAAACAAAATGTCCAGGAAATAATGGCAGCTACAAGTGACAATTCCTCCTTCCACGCCTCAAATGTGACACCTTGCTTCCCTTGATTGTTATCCCTCAGCCTTCTCTCTCAGCCCTTGTCTTTCCTTCTCAACTTTCCACCAGGACACCAACAGCTCTGAATCAACAACCACCAATGAGAAATCAGAAAAGTAAGGCATACCAATGGAAAAGGCTTGTCCTCCCAGCTCTAATGGCTCTGGCATTCACAAACATTTACCCCCAAGACAAGAAATTCCCAATTAATACTCATATCAGGGAATAGGATTTACATAAGCCCCCACACCAGTGCTTTCTGTCCCTGATGCTGGTGCTTTATAGTTCCACCAACATGAACTCAAGTGTGTAAAAATTTTCCTTTGCAAAGAGAAAACAAGCAGCTTCTCGGGTTCCTTTTGGGAAGAAAACGAAGTGTAACAGTTCAATATTGAAACACACCTCTCCAGGTTCTGAGCATGTCCAGTATCTTGTACAACAGCACAATAATAAGTATTCAAAACTTCCCTAGACCATTTTGAAACAGAAGTTAAATTTCAGCTCCATCTTACTGCTTTGTCAGAGAAAACTGTTCCAAATGGAGCTTACAGAAACAAAAAAAAAAAAAATCACTTGTCTGAGCAGGGAAGCAAAAGAGATGCACAAACCCACAGAAATTATGCCATTTCTTCTGACCAGCTCCACTGACCCTTTTCAGATGGATGAGAAAGGACACATTATAGGTGAATTCTATTTGATTTATGTGAATACAAGCAGAACAATCAGCTAGTGCTAAAACAGAAAAAGTCTCAAAGAGCTTAAGAGAAACACTGGGATGGTGGAACTGAAAGGAGGTGAGGAATAAACAAGCCACGATCTGAGACTCAAAGGGCAGAGTACCCGAAACTGTGGCCAAGCCTGGGGAAGAGCTTCCCTTACCACTGGAGCTCTCCTTCTCCACTCTCACTGCCATTCTCAGAGCACTTTGTACAGCAGGGCACAAAGGTTACAGATGGCTGAGCACAGTTTGAAGGCAGCCAAAGGCAGGCAGTCCCTCCAAGCTCAGCTCTGTGTGCAAGGATGATCTGTGCAGTGCTGATTTGCACTCCCTGTGCTACACTGTTTGTTTTACAGTACCACTGCAACCATTTGTTTGGGTTTCTTTAAGTCCAGTATCCAACAGGAACAGGCATACAGGAGTGTACTCTGCGTATACAGTCTTCTCTCTGTCCTTTTTTCCATCTCCACTATCAATAATTATCAGTGCATGGACCAATTTCCACTGAACTCAGGAAAACAGAGATCCCAAAATATGTAAGTATCTCTCTATTGTTAAAAATATTCATTTCTTAGAAGAGAGATTTTTAATTCCTCTCCCACAAGCAATGTCCTATTAAAGTAAGAATATGGGAAAAACAAAACTATCAGACAACAAAGAAGCCACGTAAGTGAACCAGAAAAAAAACAGCCTTCAAAATAAAATTCTACTGCTTGAAGCAGTGCTTACTCTTGAACACAATTTACAGTTATGTTTACTTTCTCACCTCACACTCTGATGTTACAGTCTAGTGAGCCTAATTTAGTAGAAACCATTCTAGAAAATAGATCTGCAGGCAACTAAATAAACTGTAGCATTTAGACAGGGAAATCAACCTCCCTTTTGTACAGGAAAGCCAAGTTCCACACAGGAGTTCTCTCAAGGCCCTCCCTTACACCAGTGGACTGTACCTGACAAAGCCTGCTTTAATTTCCAAGAGACATTTAAAAGATTCTTCAGAAAAGGCCCTTAAAGAAATTTAGCTGCCATGGCAACAACAGGCCCTGCATGGACAGGTTACCTGGAGAAGAGGGGAGACAAAGAGCAAACCAAGTGGTCATCTCTGACCACACAGGAAGGCCACCAGGGAAGTCCCATATAAACACAGGGCTTGGAGCAGAAGGTGTCCCTGAGGGGGTGGAACAAGATGATCTGTAAGATCCCTTCCAACCCAGACAACCCTGTGATACTGTGAGCTGGAGGCCAGACTGGGACACTCTTCCATCTAGAGAAGGAGAATGCCAACGCTGTGCTGATGGCATCAGGCTGCTCTGGTACGGCAGGACCAGCCCCAAAGAAGGGAAGAACAAACACAGGCTGCAGACAGCAGAGCTGGCAGGGGGCATTCAGTGAAGGTTCGACTCACCCACAGAACCCCAGCTTTGAATAGAGCGAGTGGGCTCCATGCTGAACATCCACACTCAGCACAGGCACGCACAGCTGAGTCAACCTGAACCTCCCACCTTAAAGATCCCCATCTCCAGGACCATTTTTCTCCAGAAGTATTTCTGCCACTGACTTTGCATCACCTCTATCAACTCCTGACTCTGACAGCCTGACTTGATTCACTCACTGGGCAGAAAAACCTCCCTCCTAAGCAGAGAAGTTTGCCAGGAAGGGAATTCAGCTGCAGGGAAGGTCAAGTCAGCAGCAGCACAAAGGGAAGGGAGAGCTGTGCAGCTGTGGAGACACAGATCCCTCTCAGCTGAGGCAGGCTGGCACAGCAGCTCAACCATCTTGTGCAACTCCACTAGCAGCAACCAGCTCATGTGGTCTTAATGAACAGATCTAGAAATTAACAATGCAAAACTGGCACACTGAGCATGCATTTAAGCTGGAATTCATTACCTATTTGCAAATGAAGTCTCGTTTCCCACTTATAAACATAAACATGTTGGTATCTTCCAGGTCCTTGGGGATTCTAACCCTAAAAGGAGAGAGAGAAACACTCATGGGGGAGAGCAGATACTCAGCTTGTTATTGGAACTTGGTTTCAAAAAACACCACCACATGCTATGCTCTAGTATATAAAAATGTATCCAAGATTAATTGTTTTGATTTTTATTATTTTATTGTAGAAAAATATTTGACATTTAGAAACATTTCTGACACATGGGATAATCCCTATGTAACTCTACAAAGAAAAATATTTTTCCTATGAGCTGAACAATCTGTCAACACTGTTTTCGTTCAGCTAACCTGCCAATATAATACAAGCCTGCTATTTGTAGAGTTACAGAATATAAACTCACTAGATTTATTTATAGAATAAATAACATAACTGCTGCTGAAACCTTGAACAGCAAGGAACACAGTTGGCTGGATGTTGCCTTGTGCTGCTTTCTAGTAAAACATTACTTTTGGGAACCACCTGGAACAACCCGCCCTTCAGCTGAAGGGGGACAGGCTTAAGAATTCCAGCTCTTGCTCCTAATTCTGAAATAAATGATTAATAACTGTGTGACTGGAGCTCACAATACACTCCCACATCAAGCGCTCATGTCTAATAATGCTGACAACTGGCTGAGAGCATGTCCCATCACACCACGTGCAGCCTTTCTGTGTCCTTTAAGACCCAATTCCCTGCTGGGCAGGATGAGCAGCAGGGCAGGACGAGCAGCAGGGCAGGAACCGGGTGCTTGTAGCCTTGGCCAGCCAGTGCTCGCAGCTCTGGGCATGGAGAGCAGCACCCACCAAATTCACGGGCCTGAAGGCATGAAAAGCTTGTATCTGCACCACTTGTACTTCATATGGAATTACCTGCATTTATAAATAGATATCTCCCCAGATATTCCTAATATCTAATAGATAGAATATCTCCCCAGATATTCCAAAATTAAGGCAGAGTTACCAAATTTACCAGGTTCATATTGAACCTACAGTTCCTATAGTTCAGAACAAGACACAGGTGACACTGTTTGGGTCCTGACAGATCTCTTGTCCAAGGCATCCTGATATCCCAAGCACACTGTTATCATTAAAAAGCATTTTCCAAATTATAAAATGCCTGCAGGGATACAAACAAGGAAATGTGGCAAAGCCAGGAGCACGGTTCCTTCAAACCACAGGGAGAGCACCCGAGTTCCTGGGTATTCTCTCACAGTGACACACAAGCTGTCAAGTGCTGCAACCATTGCCTACAGTCAGACTTTCAATGGGACATGTCAGAAATTAGATTAGCAAGTTGCTACAAAATCACAACTAAGGACAAGATTCCCTCTGCAGTTCCTTCCCTCCAGCTCTTCCAGCAAGCTGAAGGTGAGGTCTGCCTTTAAAAAAAATCAGAGTGCACCTTCACAAAACAGCACTTATTTTTGAAAGTGTACTTTCAGACTGAAAAGTTGCAAGAGGGTCACAGTAATGCTCTCTAAACCATTTATTTTCTAAGGGAACAAAGACATAGGTTCCTGTGTTCTGATCACATATTGAACACCCACACCAACAAAACTACATCAGCATGGAAAAGCAAAATACTGCATATCCCTGGATGCCCTGGGTAGAAACAACAAAACAACTATCTGCTCATGAACTCAAACTTTGTAGGATTTCCCTTTCTTCTCCAAGAACAAAAACCAACTCTACTCCTTTCTGGTTTTAGCCAAATGAGCAGACAGTGGCACTGCAAGCAAGAGACGACAACGTGCAATTGGAGTTTCAGAGCTCCACTGATAAATGAGAGTGACTACAAGTAAATCTCCAAAACTTCAAAGAAAGCAGGAAGTATCTTGCAGATGTGGGCTGGCATTTTAAGTCCTGAAGTCAATACAGCAGATTTAGATAAGGCATTTCCTTATCTTGGCACCAGATTCAGCATCACCTTCTGGGTTTGACTTGAAGCACCAGAAGCCAGAGCCTCATCCCAAAACTCCAAGGTGCAGCACGGGGAGATCCCAGAGAGGCCCATCAGCCATTCAGCAGTGCTGCATCTGAATTCTGGCTTTAACATTCCTGCACAACTTCAGTAGAGCTTGCCTCTTTCAGTATGTCTTGTGGTAACTACAGATCTGGTACTCTGGAATTCTCAGCAGAGTGTGAGAGGCTTTTGTGCACATTACCAGAAAACAAACCACAATGTTACCGTAAAGGCATGTTCTCATCTCAGTAAAAGGACTCTTCTTAGAAAGTCATCGCAATTCAGCATTTCTCTCACTGCATCCTTACACTTCTATGGGCTCGCCTGCCTACTAAAATGTTATTTAAATTACCAGTATTTAGCCAACTTGCACCAGAGCATGTCTTTGCAACCAAGGGAAAGAAACGAGAGATTCCACAGTCATCAGCACAAACTCGAGGTACATGTTGTTCTTCCAAATCAAAAATATTCACTTTTTGAGTTTCTGACTATCCCAAGGAACAAATTTTGTCAGTGCATCCAAATATGAGCTATAATAATGATCACAAACCTTCTCAGCTCTCAAAAGATGCACTGCAGTTGCAGAAGAAGTCACATACAAGTCTGCACAACATGAAGGGCAGGCTAAGGACAGGGACAGGAGCTGACAAGCTCAGAGACCCCAGTCACATGGCTCCAGCACCAGGGTTTCAGATGCCCTCACAGCTTTGGACCACAGCATACTGGGTGTGGACATCTGGCCAGAAATGCTGTCCCTCAGTGAACCAGTCAACTCCAGCACTTTGAAAAATGTCAGGAAGCACCAGAGACCATGGGCTGCACTCCTCTGGACATAGGGGCTATTACTTAAGTGCTCTGAACCTCCAGAACTGGCACTAACTGTTCACCCAGCTTCAGAAAAGCTTCGTTCCCACCACCCACTCCCACTGCTGTAAATCCATGTGTCTATCAGCAGCACCAACGTAGAATTTCAACTGCACACTCTCTGATGAGCAGCCAGTAAAAACTACATCCTCTCAGATTAATCACAACCCTGAAGTCAGCCCCCCTGCTCCCGCTCACCAGGAAATCCTGCTGCATCACAGGTCGGCGTGTCATTTCAAAACCCTCTGCACCCCTACATGTATTTTCTCAGGCTTTCCAACAAAAAGTCATCACAGTTGAGTCATAAAGAAAAAACTGGCTTCTAATTCTGTAATAGGAAGAACTTGTTCACATGGTCAGAACACCTTTCGACAGACAACCTGCACACTGCCTTGTGGCCCAGTGACTTCTTCATGTGTGGATGGGTTATACTGCAGAAACACTCATCAAATAACCTCGCTATAGCACTAGACAAGACCAAACTGCTTTGGATCCAGAGAATCCGCACTGATCCTTCTCTCACACCACTCCTTTTTCACTAGTGTAATAACATGGAAAAGTTACCGAACCCAGACATTGATGTCATCCATCCCACCAAACACAGGACACAGTTTAAGAACAGTTGCATTGGTGGTGTGACCTGGAGAAGGTTTTTCATTCCTCAACAACCTTAACAATAGATGCTATCACTAGAGTAACTCTGCGCAGCTAAAGAATTGTGTGGAACACAACTGAAATAATCAATACTTACAAAGCAGCTCAATTTAGTTTAATTAAACTCACACTGTCATCCCAGAAACTAAGTTTTTTGACACTGGTATTGGCAGTGATGTCCCTTTAAGTTGCTCTATAGATAGTACAACTATTTCTTTCTCCCAAGTCACGCTTTGTCCCAACCACTGCTCACACTCCCTGTTCCATCCCAGGAACACAGGGAAAGCAGAGTGTGGCTGTCCACCACTTCCCAGCATGGGCCAGGCACCCAGTGACCAGCACCTACCACCGAAGCCTTCCACTCCTCCAAGCACAACCTTTACTATGTCTGAGCCGAGCAGCGCAGGACCCCAGCCTGGTTTTGTGCCTCTCCCCCACCGCCAGCACCGGTCAGAGGGCACTGCCTGCACTTGGCTGCTCCCGGAGCCATGGATCCTGGATCCCGGCTCCGGTCCCATTGCCCGCGGGGCTCAGCGCGCTGCTTCTCCCACTCAATGCCCGGGGCAGCCACACGACTGCGTGACACCGCTCTGTCCCCCGGGCCAGCCAAGGGGCGGCCGCTCGCCCCGGTGCCACCGCACTGGGAACTCGGGAATGAGCAACAGGAGCGGCGGGCGGGGGGCCCCGGCCCCGGGGCTGCACCCCGGCCTGGCCCCTCTGGATTCCGGCCAGGCGCTCGGGCGGCCCGGGCGCTCCCGTGGGCCGGGTCCCGGCGGCGGGCCG
>VZTD01003967.1:709194-721672 GCA_013397725.1 Rhagologus leucostigma
GACTGCCGTGACAGAGCAGGGGCGAGGGCCGAGCGTGGGCCGGAGCGCATTTCCAGCCCGCGGCGGTTCCTCGGCGGGTGGGCCCCGCGGCGCCGGGGCGGTGGCGGTGAAGTGTGCGGGGCCGAGCGGCGCCGGCACTCTCCGCCATGGCGGGGGCGGGCGCGGAGGGCGCGGCATGGCGAGGACTGAGCCCGGGCAGCCTCCGCCCTTCGCCCGCTCCTGCCCGGAGGGGCTTTGCTGGAGCCACTGCCGGGGTTCCCATGGAGACGCCCCGCGTCCTCTGACGAGTGCCCTCTTATCGGCGACAGTTGCCAGCCATCGCGATTGGTGCCGCCCTCCTCGCAGCGCTCCCGGGCTCCGTCCCTTTGCGGGCGGCTGTCCCCTCCTGCACACCCCGCACGCACCGCTGGCTGCCAGGGGTTGCAGATTGTTGAGAGAGGATCCAAAGCAGTGAGCGAGGTATCTCTAAACTCGACCTGTCATCTGCTGTCGTGGACTCGAAGGTGCCGTCTTGTGCTTCACCTCATTGTAATGTACCTCTTAAAACCTTTCTTACGTCTAACTGAGCTGTTTTCCTGGTTTCCTATGCTATAGGGGACTATATTCCAGTGTTAATGTATTCTCTGTTCTTTCTCCCGTGCCTAGAATTGCGATCTGAAGGGGTTTGTTCAGATAAGGGTTTTTGGAATGGGAAGTTTGTAGGCAAAGTGGCTCTTCTCCCAAAATCAGTCGCAAAAACACTTAATGCAAGTGTTGCTGCTGCAGAGGTCGGAGCTTCAGCAGGCAACAGGCATGAATGGAAAAATTAGAAAATAGTCTTTTTTCATGGAAACGGCTGCAAATGGAGTCCGTATTCAGCAAGAGAATAGAGAAAGCAAAGGGAATTAAAGGTATATCCCATGAAATGTGGTTGCTTCAGTGAGCTAGCACAAATAGAGGTCAGTTTTTTGGGTAGCAAAATATTATCAGGAATGTACTGACAGCTCATAGGACTTGAGTGTAGGGTTTGTATTTGTATTCAGTGAAGGTTGTACTGGCTCTTCCTTCAGGCAGTGCTGCTGGACGTGACTCAATTAATTTGAAGACACAGGATACTGGTTTGTTGGTTTGTGTATGTTTGCTCTTGTGCTTAAGTGCTAAAAACTCCTTTCATGTAATTGCTCCTTCATTTTCTTAAATACCTTTTGCTATTCATTAAATTTTAATAAAGACTTGAGTTTCTTTGCATGTATTTTTAATCAAATTGATTTATGTCAATCTGGCTAGAAAGATAAGGTACTCATACACCACAAGAGTGTAGATCCCTTGGCATGTGCAGTTGCCTGAAGTATGAAGCACCTAAGAATCTCCAGTTGGTTTAATGGTGCTGAAAGAGGGCTTTAGGAGATTTTCCTGTACCTGATAAGGAATCAAAAGAAAACCGCTTATGCTGAGAAGTCAGTGCACACAAGTGCTTAGTGAAGGTGGCATGAGTTCAGTCAGTTCTGTGGGTTTCCGGGAGCGGGTGGCTCTTTCCTACGTGTAATATTCAGGGAGAATTGTCAGTCTATAGTTATCCTGTAGAGACTGCTCACAGCCCTCTGGTAATCTTAGCCTGATCCGGTCAGGATTGGGGGATTTTCCACAAAAGAGGCAAGGGAGCATTCCTGTGGGGCCTGTCTTTCTGAGTGCAGGGGTAGCTGACTTATTCCCGACTAGAATCTGTGGCTGGAATTGCCTTGTCTGTGAGTCTTTCATAGTAAAACCTCAGTAGCCTGACTGTTTTTAACTAATATGGCAGAAGATGAGAGTATTTTTCTGTGAGTTTATTGAAGATTGGTGGTTAGAATCACCAGACCTCAAAGCCGTCATTCCTTCAGGCACAGGAGAGCTCAGGCTCTGATCCCCAGCAGTCAGGGGGCACATAATCACTTATTTCTACCTGGCTAACCAGCACTTGCAGTTATTGAGGAAGGAAAAGAGGGGAGTATTCGATTTTTTTTCTTTTAAAAGAAACCATGGTTTGTATTCTATCAATGATCTGTGCCATTTATTGAATCTACAGTGATTATTTGTCCCTGTAAGGGAAAACAGGTTTCACACTTTGCAGTCAGTAATTTCAATGAGCTGGTAATTTAAATGGGTGTCCCAGGCTGAATTGGGAATGTTTGTTCCGTTATAGAACTTGAAAATTTTGCATAGTGCCTCATCTTCAGCCTTGTATTAAACTTGATTCGAAATCAACTTGTGTTTTTAATAGAAAATGCAAATAAGCCACATTGTTTCCAGATATGAAGGAAAAATAAAAACTTCGTGTCATCTCCACAAAAGGCATGGGCAGAAAGAGAAGTAGCAAGTTGTCTTTATAGGCTGTGCTGATTTCTGTCTATTTTAAATTTGTGTCAGGGACACACGTAATGGATCTGGGATATGCCCTAGTCTCAGTCTCTATGGAAAATCTCACTGGTTAAGAAAAGCAAGGTCACCAAAGACTACAAACAAATGTACTGTGGGAGGGTTGTCATCACATTTGTCGTACACTCAGTATTTTGTTGGGAAAATGAAATTTTGGGTTAAGCATTCCTGGTTTTTTTGTTGTTGTTCTTTATTACTTCCCATCTCCTGCCTTTCACATGTGTTTGCCCTTCCACTTTCCAGACTCCCGACTGTTCTGGTTCCCAGCTGAGCAGTCCTGAGGGAGCAGCTCTGTGCAGAACAGCCATTTTGAGCTACGTGCTCACCATCTATTGTTTTCCTCCAGAGAGATCCCTGAATACATTGCACAGGTCCAGTGCTACATTTGCAACTGTTGTGTTGAATTTGCAACTATCTGTTGAAAGAAAATGTAATCTAATGCCAGGAAGCAAGAAAGTTACCATTGTATGCTCATGGTAACAAATGAGCTATTTTGCTTTTGTTTCCAGGAACAGTTGCACCGTTAACTCAGCTGTTTCTCAACAAAATTAATGAGTTTACCCAGTGGTCTACTGTCACTCTAATAATAATTCCTATCGTCCACTTTTGTCTTCTTTTCTTCCTACTTATTTTATTCATGATCCAGTATGTTGTGCCTTAAAGCAAGAAGGTCTTAATTTTTTTAAGGCTGCGAGGCAAAACTGTGGATTGTAACACAATGAAAATGCTAGGTAGGAAAAGCTGTGCAGGTGAAGATCATTGCCTTCCCGGGCTCGCTCAGTGCGGTTTGCATTTGCATGTTAAAAGATTCGGAAATGAACAATTTAACTGAAGGAAAAGTGAAGGTAGCAGGTGAGCCCGGGGCAGGTTTCTGGCAGGTGTTGGTAAATGTTTGATGGGTTGTTTGAAGTGCCCGCTAGCACAGTTGATACCCAGCTCTATTTACTCTCCCTGGCGTTCAGTTGCTAGTTATCGAGTTCCTTGCCCAGTAAGCTGCCCGTGGACACCCTGGAATGCTCTTCACCATGCAGAGGGTGCTGGGCGTGCTCTGGCACTAGGTTGGCAGCAGAAAAACGTGAACAGCAGTGCTGGGCAAGGCCTCCTGAGAGACAGGGGGGACTCGAGAGGGTCCTCAGCCCCTGGTACTTGTGCAGGTGCTGCTGCTTCCTCAAGAGCTGGGACTGGTATGCTGTGCCTTAAAGCAAGCCCGTGTCCCCACTCCCGTTCATCCCTGCAAGGAGAGCAGGGGCTCGGCTACAGCTCAGTTGGGGTGTAGCAGGGGGTTAATGAACACTCAGCCTGTGAGGAAGAAGGCAGACTGTCCCATTCTCATGTAAATTAATTTGCCAGAGACACAGGCAGTGCTTGGCTGTCACAGATCACAGGCACAGAAAATGCCAAGGCTGAACCTGGCCACGGTATTTTTAGTGTTTCTGTGAGGAACTATTGCCCGCACTTTACCATTGCCTTTGGACCCGTGTTCTCCCTGACAATCCGCCGTCCTGGCGTTCGGCCCGTTGTCCAGCAGCTGTGGTCTTGCACCGCCAGGACCCCCAGGAATGCTGCGGTCCTCCCTGGGGACAAGGACTGTCTGTACCCATCCCGCGGTGCCACTGCAGAGGCCAAGCTGCTGCCGCTGGCAGGGCTCGGCTCCGGAGGAGGGATCTCCGGGCGGGGAGGATAGGTCCTTCCGGGCTCCCTCTCCTCTGCAGCCCGAGGGGCGGCACAGGAGGCACGGGAGGGTGGATTGGCTTGTCGTCGAGCTGTAGGAACCTCATGCTCACAAACCACCACTTGTTCTTTGGATCAGTTCCCTCAGTAATTCTGGGAAATGGCTGGGGAGTGGGTTTGACAAGATGCCACTGATTGCTTTCTCTCCATCTAAAGTGGTTGGGGTTTGAGCCTCCCTTGGGTTTTACTTTCTGTGCCAAGATGGTTGTAACCTTCCCTGCTGGTATCTGAGAGCAACTGCTGTTTCTGTCTAGACAGCCCATCGAAGATGTAGATGACGAAGAGGTGCTTTCCCCCTCTGCCTTGGGATCAAATGTCTCTGTCACAGGTAAGGTCTGCACAGGTTTTATTTGCTGGGGTGAAGAGAAGGCAAGGAAGGTTTCATTGCTCCTGCTTCCTCTTCACTTGCAAGGCTCTGCACAGCTGGTGTGAAAACAGTCATGTCAGTGATGTACCCCTGCCCGAATTAAACAACTGCCCCACCCCGCATGAATCACAGGCACTGTTTGTGTAGTGGGAAATGGCCGAGGAGACAGAAGGGTTTAACACTGTCATGGTGGGGTTCAAAGATGTGTTGTTATCCATGTGCAAACTGCTGACTTGCCCGGAGGTGCTCCCTATTTCCCTGTGTTACTCTGACATCTCCTCCAGCCAAATTTCTCCTATAATCTTGTAACACTGGCAAGCAATTAACAATAATGCATAATTACAGGGTAAAAAGCTTAGCAAGAGAACTTTCTCATTAGAATATACTGGAATTCATTATGCATACCATACATAATGACAATATATGCTATTTTCAAAAATTAGTGACTAAAGTGAAGTGCCATGGTTGACTTTTAAGGAGATCCAAACGGCCCAGCCATCAAAGGTATTTACCAGTAACTCAGTGGAAAATTAAAGCAAAACCAAGAACAGGCTGCTAATACTTGGATTTGGTTGATAAAAATAGCTTGTAAACACTAAAAGCACTTACATCCTAATGAATCTCTCACTATTCATTAAATAACAGTGTATGTCCATTTTTTTCCTTAAGACCAGGGCACTTCTCTGAGGAAATGGATACATCTTCCCAAAAATACCCAGTCAAAAAGCGAGTGAAAATTCATCCCAGCACAGTAACAGTGAAATACACCTCTCATTATCCACAGCCAGGAGAAGAGGGATGTGAGGATATTATTGAAGATACTGGAGTATTTATGGAGGATAATCCTAAGAGAAGACTACTGAACGATGGGAAAAAGAGAGAAAATACTTTTTTTGGTACAATAGACACCAAGCCAGCACAACTGCCAAAACCTGATGAGGTTGGACAATTGCAGCACTTTCCTGAAGGAAATGTACTGCAGCCCAAGAAAACATGGGCAGTCCTTTTCGGGTCTGCCGCGGCTCATGGATGTGTGGCTCTGATCACGAGATTAATTTCTGACCGTTCCAAAGTGCCATCTCTGGAGCTGATTTTCATCCGCTCGGTCCTGCAGGTGCTGTCCCTCACTGCTGTGTGCTACCACCACGAGCCTCCCTTTGGCCCCAAAGGCTACAGGCTCCGGCTGTTCCTCTACGGGGTCTGCAATGTCATCTCCATCACCTGTGCCTACACATCCTTCTCCATAGTGCCCCCCAGCAATGGGACCATCATGTGGAGGGCCACCACCACGGTGTTCAGTGCCATTCTGGCTTTTTTACTCATAGATGAAGGAATGGCTTATATAGACACAGTCACTGTCGTTGGCAGTGTGTTCGGCGTTTGTCTGGTCATGATCCCCAACATTGTTAAGGAAGAGAACTCTTTGCTGAGCACCTGGAAAGAAGCGTTTGGCTATACCATGACCGTCATGGCTGGTCTGACCACTGCCCTCTCCATGATAGTCTACAGGTCCATCAAAGACAGCATCAGCATGTGGACAGCGCTGTTCACCTTCAGCTGGACGGGAACAGTGTGGGGAGCGTCCACCATGTTCCTGCTCCAAGAGCCAATCGTCCCGCTGGACGGGGAAACCTGGAGCTATCTCCTTGCCGTCTGCCTGTGCTCCACTGCAGCCTTCCTGGGGGTCTACCACGCCCTGGGCAAGTTCCACCCCGCTCTGGTGAGCACTGTGCAGCACCTGGAGATCGTCATCGCCATGGTCCTGCAGCTCCTTGTGCTGCGCATCTTCCCAGGCACTTGTGATCTGGTTGGGGCAGTGCTTATTTTGGTGAGTGTTTTTTTCCTTGCGTGTTATAAGCTCTCCTGGAAGGATTTAAGAAGGCGAGATTATCAGGAGATTGTGGATTCCTCCATTAAATGAATGTCGGTTTTGAATGTCCAATTCTGGCTGTGACCATGTGGAAGTAACTCCTTTCAACTCCTGTGTCCGAGCGTAGTGGCCAAGCCCTCTCTCTACCATTTCACTTCTCAGTTGATGTAGCAATGTTGGTATTTCCAGGCTCCTGTGCCAGGTGGGTTTGTTCTGCTGCACACAACCACTGACATTTTGTCATACCCAAAAGAGTAGTACACAGGGTGCACGGCCAGCAAAGGCTGGCCCACTGAAATGCGGGCCAAGCTTTTCCTGACCTTCTCTGAATAAAGCAATACAGAGGGACTCTAAAGTGACTCTCATTCGTGTGTGCTGTGGTAGTAGGAAGATGAGCAGCAAAACCACTAAAACGGTCAACCCGAATTGTCATTTCCTCTGTAGTGCTTCTTAAGCTTTGGCTGTCATATTCTAAATGGAGCAATGCTAAATTTCTGTGGCTAAAACTTGCATTTCCTGTACGTATAAAGAAGAAGTCAGTAAAGCTTTTTGTGCTTTGTGGTTAAATTTCTGTCTGAAACAATGCAGGAAGCCCAAATGTCCTGTGGGGGAAAGAGAGCCCCAAAAGCTGAATCTCCAGCTGTGCCACAACTGTGAAAGGTCCCCAGGAACTGTAAGGTCCATGACAGATTAAAGATCTAGCCCTGAAGCAGGCCAAAATACCTTCTATGGAACCACTTTTTCTAGAGGAGGTTTTGACTATTATCCAGGGGAGGGGAAAAAATGGAGAAATAAAAGAATGCATTTGAGATGGAGGTGTGAGCAGCATGGTAATACTGACCAGCCTGGCAGGGTCAGTGACTGTCAGTCAGGGTGCTTGGGTCCCAAAACTCCGGTGAGACGTGGGATTTGCTAAGAGCCCCAGCGTTTTATGGGTCCAAATAGTATTCCTGGCCATGCTAATGTGTGGCTGTAAAGAGAAAGGCCAGCATCTGTGTCCACAGGCTCTGTGCCAACCAGGCCCTGCAGGCACCTCCCACTGCAGCCGCCTGTGCCTGTGTTCTGGGACATGAGCGTTTTCTGAGGGAAAAGCCATCATTCAGATGGCTCCAACCAGTCCAGCTTCCCTCATCCAGCTTCCCTCACAGAAAATACATTTTACTTGTGAAAAGAAGAAGCAATTACTTTTATTCCTATGAATACCCAGGGAGACCAAGTTCCCTGACATCAGCCAGCCCAGCTGGCAACTCTCCTGATCCGTGTGACAGTTGTGTCCTCCAGTGTTGGTGATGCCGGAGATCCCCTGGGCCACGCAGGGTTCCCTCAGGTGCTGGCACAGTCGCAGCTGCCCTGACAACTGTTTCCTTGAGGAGCAGGTGGAGCTGGCAACAGGAGCTCTGCCCACTGCAGGAAGGACAGAAGAAAAAGGGAGCAGGTAAAGCAAAGCAGTGCTGAGAAAGCTGTGCCCTGCCAGAAATCCCTTTGGCAGCTTAGGGCAGAGCAGTTCCCAGACCAGAATCTCGCTGTGCTTCTATCAACTCATTTCACTCTGGGGCAGATGGTCTTTCTTCCTGTGGCTGCTCAAGCAGCGGGAAAGCTTCCTTTGTGGGAAGCAACCAAGGCATGAGGCTCCTCCTCCCATGGCTTCCACACCTGTCCCTCTGCAGGGACTCAAGCTCTGAGGCTCAGCTGTGGCAACAAGTGCAGGTGCAGGCACCCAGCTGGGTACATGTGGCAAGCCAGGGGTACTGGACAGCAGGACTCCCCAAAAGCCTCTACTCTGCAGCAGGGCTGACTCCTGGGCAAGCCCTGGAGCTACCCCAGCCCCAAAGCAGCCAAGCCCCCTCCTCAGAACCTCCCCCTGCCACCCCTGCGCCCAGGCTGGCACGGGCAGCTCACACCCAGGGGCCCACCTCAAGAACCTGAGTGGTGTCCAGGGAGGAATTCCAGGGTCTATGGGCCCTGGTCCCGCTCCAGCTGCTCCACAGCCTGCACGAGGTCCTGCACAGCCCTGTCCACATCTGCCCGTGCTGTGCCACGCCCCACGCTCAGCCGCAGCGCGTTCCGCGCCACCTCCAGGGGAATCCCGCAGCTCAGCAGCACCGGGGAGGGCCTGAAACACAGCCAGGGGACAGAGGTTGGACTCAAAGGCTGAGGAAGCCCCACACATCAGCAGGGAGCCTCACCGAGCCGCGGGAGGAAGCACATCTACAGGTGCACTCCAGGCAAACCTGTCCCCTGCACAGCCCCCTGCTTGCTTTCCAGGGGCACCCAATCCCACTGGGCTTGTTGCCCTATGGGGAATCTGGCTCTTCTAAGAACAGCCTGTTCCATGTCCCTGTGAGTTGGCAGATCTGCCATGTCCACAGGGTATTGCTCTAGACCAGGCCAAAAGGACCCGCTGCTCCCACATCCCCTAAAGGAGCCATCTGGAGACCCAAGCTGGGCTGGAGCAGGAGAGCCAGGCACCCACAGACACAAGGCAGGCTCTCTTCTGGGAGTGCCAGGAGTTCAAACGTACTTCCAAGCTCAGCTGGATCACCAAAGCTGGGAGGGACAAACTCCTTCCAAGCAGCAATCGAGCATTCCAGCTGTGGCTCCTGCAATAATCCCCTTCACAGCCCTTCAGCCCCTCTGGAAAGCTCTGTATCCTCTTTGTTCCAAGTGATGCTGCCCAAGCCATCCACTATCTCTTTCCCTGTCCTGTTTCCATCCCTCCCACCCGCTGTCCTCTGGGAAGACACCCAGGGGCTGGAAAAGCTGTCTGCTCACCGATCCCCCTTCTCAGAGTGGCAGGCAGCCCCGACGCTGGCGAGGAGCACCTTGCAGTGGGCCAGCACCCTTCGTCCTGCAGCACAAGCACAGCTCTCCCAGTGCCAAGGCTCTCTCCAGGGGCTACTCCTGCCTCACCTCCCTGCCCGAGCCACGCCAAGCGCCCACCAGTCTCAGCCACAGGTGCTGTGAGGGGCAGGTGCTTGGCTCTGCATGACCATCACGGGACAGCGGTAGGATAAGAGCTACCTTGAAGGCCTGGGCCCAGGATGGAGAAGTTACAGGTGTTGCAGAGTCGCTTGGAGCCCTTAAAGTGACTGTTGAAGCAAATCTTCTCCTTCCCAAAGGAGGCCTGGAGAAATGAGACGGCTGTGAGCCTCTCCAGGTTCCCAAGCAGCTCTGTCCTTATGAGGAGATGGGCATGGCCAGAGGAACATACTCACCCTGCTCCAGGCCACACATCCTGCAGCCTGAGACCACAGGAAGGGACCAGATTTGCTCACCTCCAGCATGGCTTCCAGGTAATCCCGGACATCCCGCATATGAGCCTCGTAGGCCTCCCAGTTCTTGCTCACTAACTCTGCAGCCTGAGAACACCCAGACAGGCTCTACCAGTGACCCTTGGACACCTCCCTCTGTGTCTGGTCCCCGGGATGTGAGCCCAACCTGGAACAGCCTCTGCAGTGCCAGGTACCCTGTGTCCCCTCTCAGTGCCCTGTGCCATGTGAGCTGTGTGACTGCCAGGGCTGCAAACCCACAGCAAGCGCCCCAAAGCACCTCCTTCGACTGGCACCAGAAAGCCCCACCGCCTTTCTCAGTTCACCCTCCCTCCCACATCCCGAGTTTGTCCCTTCTGATGACCAGGGAGCACAAGTGGCTGTCTCTGTGCTGGGTCTGCACCACTCACCCCTGACCATCCCGACTGACCTGGCCAAGGCCGGCGATCATCGGGGTGTTCTCAGTGCTGGAAGGGAACAGGGACCAGTGAGTTATTTCTCCAGACCAGAAACCCAACCTTGGGACACAGACATTCCCTCGTGGGACCCCTCACTGCTGGCAGGGGGTCCTGGACACCTCTCTGAGGTGGTTGAGAAGGAGGCAGTTCCACCCTTGGTAAAGCCTCAGCTCCAGGGAGTTTCCATGCATGGATCCATTTCCCTGCCGTGCTGGGCTGCTCGCCCCAGGGCTGGCAGGTGACACAGCTGCCAGCTCAGCCTGGACAAGGCAGCCGATGTGGCTTGGCCACCAGCCAGAGGCCCAGCTCTCCAGGTAACCACCTGCCCCCTTACCCCGGCCGGAAATTCCTCTCCTGTCCCCCTCCAAAGAGCATGGGGTGCAGCGGGGTGGTGGTGCCAGGGCCACGGGCATACAGCGCTCCGATCCGCGGGCCATGGAACTGCGGGGATAGCCACAGTGACCCTGGGGACACCGACAGCACCAACAGTACTGACAGTGCTTCCTGCCCTCCTGCCCAAATCTGAGCACCCTCCAGTGCTGGCCCCTACCCATCGCACAAGCACAGGCTGCTGCAGAGCTGTTCCCCATCATCAGTCTCCTGCCGCCCAGCCCAGACAGGTTCCGCAGGAGCGAAGTCTGTCTGCAGAGCACCACCCAGCAGCAGAACTTTGGCCACCGCGAGGCACCAAGCTGTGTGGGGCACCCAAAGTCCCCCTGGCACCCCAGCAGAGATGTCACACAGGGTGACCAGCAGCAGGGCCACGCGAGCAGGGCCACACCTTGTGTCCCACGACGGTCAGGTAGTCCACGCCCAGCTCCTGCACGTCCACGCGCCCCTTGCCAATCATCTGTGCTGCATCTGTGTGCACCAGGATCCTGGGCAGCCCCTCCGCTGCTCTGCGCCGGTTGAGGGCACGGATGCGCTGGCTCAGCTCTGCAACGGGCTGGTGGCAGGGATGAGGGTCTGCATCGCAGGGACGTTCTGCTCCCCCCGTCGCCTCCTCTTTGCGAGGGTGTCCCCACCCCGTTCCCCTCACTGCCCACACTCACCATGATGACCCCGGTCTCGTTATTGGCTAACATGAGGGAGACCAGGCAGGTGTTTGGCCGGATGGCAGCCAGGACATCGTCTACCTCTGCCTGCCCACTCCGTGGGGACACAGGCACAAAGGTGGCTTCTGCAGGCCAGGAGACAAGCCCTGAGGTTGGCTGGGTAGGCTGAGAGCGCTTGGGGTTGCCTGTGCCCTGCTGGGCAGGGCAGGAGTGTGTGGGCAGTGGGAGCACAGGCACAGGGCAGGGAGGTGACACATCCAGCCTGGGGGAACGTGGGCACCACGGGGGGAAATGGTGCCCTTCTCCAGCGGGAGAAAGTGGAACATCACAGAGCATGCAAGATCTTGCCCTCCTCCAAAAACACCAGCAGAGACCCCCATTCAAACCCCATCTGTGCCTGTGCCACTCACCTGCCAGCCCCTCCCTCCCCAGCTGCTCCAGAGGCAGGCGGATGGAGTCATGCTCCACACTCGATGTCACAATGTGTGGTGTCCCCCGGCTGTCCCCCGTCTCACACCGGCTCTCGTGGAAGTGCCTGCAGGCAGTGTGGATCACCATGTTGTTCGCCTGAAGGAAGGAGAGGGAAAATGGAGGCTCAGAAGGAGCATGGCGCCCTTCATCCCCACCCTCCTCATTGCTGCTTGCTGGAGAGGGGGTAGTGGGCAGGGATTCCCAGGAAGGGGGTCCCCCCTGCTCCCACCTCTGTCCCCCCCGAGGTGAAGACAATGTCCTCGGGGCGGCCTCCCAGCATCCTCGCCAGGCTCTCCCGCGCGCTGCCGATGAGCTCCTTTGCCTTCCTGCCTGCAAGACCAGACCTGGCAGCTCCCGCGGGTTCCCATCACCACAGGGCCCAACCCAGTGAGCCAACATGGCCCGTCCTGGTCCCTACCTGTGGGGTGGGAGCTGCTGGGGTTGCCCCAGGCCTGGTACATGGCATCCCACACGGCCTGGGCTGCCTCGGGGGCCAGCGGGGTGGTGGCGTTGTGGTCCAGGTAGACCCTCCTGTAGGGGCAGGGGCAGATAAGGGGTGCTGGGGGGCCCAGGGGGGAGCACGGGGCAGGTCAGGGCCTCACCCCTCCAATGAGTCACACCGTGCCTCCGCCGGCTCCGTCCCCGCGCCCATCGCTGCTGTCACCGCTGCTGTCACCAACCTGGCATCACGGGTTACAGACATGTGGCTTCCCATGGGGCACCAGGCACCTGCCCTGCCCGGGGCACCACACAAACCCATCACCCTGCGGCCTGCCCCACAGCCACGGCCCCACCCATCAGCTCCCTCCCGCCTGCCCCACAGCCACGGCCCCACCCATCAGCTCCCTGCTCGCTGCCCCCTC
>VZTD01003967.1:722082-732466 GCA_013397725.1 Rhagologus leucostigma
GTGCGGGCCGTGCCCCGGGCCGCTTCGGGCCGTGGGGACAGCGGGCGGTTCGGGCGCTGTCGCGGGGTCAGGCGGGCGGAACCGTGGGCAGGGCACGGCCGGGCCGGCGCTGCGCCCTCGCTGCGCCTCCGGCGCGCCTGCCTTGCTGTAATTGATAAGGCGAAGTGCAAAACTCAATTAAAGCCGATTTCCCGCACGCAGAAGCGCCGTATTAGGCTCTGGGAGCCGCTCCGAGGAGCGATAGGCTCGCGGAACAGGGGCTGGGATGGGCTGGGCTAACGCAGCCGTCCAACAGCGGCGGAGCGCCGCAAAGCCCCGCGTCCCATTGGCCTCAGCACGGCTTCCATCGGTTTGTTTCTGCTGCGGGGAAAGAAGTTTTGACACACTCCTGTCTTTTCCTCCTGTCTTTCAGGTTATGTGGTAACCACAGAACCACCGAGCAGTGATGGAATCACTGGACACTGAGGTGAGGGCACGGAAGACCCTGGGGACTGTGGAATACGTGGAGTCTTCGGGCTTCGCACAGGGGGTGCTGCCCACCAAGAAGGATGTGGTGCAAAACATGCTGTACCTGCTGCAGCCCAAGAGGGCCGGCCAGGCCCAGCGCTCCAAGGAGGACGCAGCCCAGCTGCTCGCAGAGCACCTGCAGGAGCACTGGCTCGTCTGCAACCTGCACACCATTGCCACGCAGAACATAAAGAAACTCATCCTCAAAATGTACGAGGAGTTCACCCGGTTATACCAGACCAGGAAGCAGAGACAGAACCAGGCTTTTTCCGAGCGAGCCGACAGATTCAACGAGAGTTCGGAGAAGCTCTTTGATGTGTTTTGTACAGACACACAGATGAGGGATAAACTGGAGGAGTACAGTGGGATAAAAATGACCAGCATCGAGTGGAAGTTTCTGGAAGATCAGAGGAGTGAGAGGAAAATGTACTACGAAGATTTCACAGAGAAGCAGGAGCTGAAGATGATGGAGAGAAGGCAGAAAATACAGTGTCTGGAGCACTTCAGGAAGCTCGCCAGGGAAGAGAAGGAGGGCAGCAAGGCGAAGGAGGTGAAGTACAAGGGTGAGGAGCAGTCGGACGAGGGCACCAGTGTGGACGAGCTGTACCCCACGGAGGAGGAGAACGGTGGTGCCCCAGCCTTCTCGCTGCGGGGCCGGCGGAAGCGCCGCTGCACCGCAGCCGCCGCCGGCACCGACCTGCCCCTGGAGGGCGAGCACATACGGATGAGTATCCGCAGGGTCAGGCCTGGCTTCTACGAGACTGTGGAAAAGGTGAAAAACTGCTAGCGCCCGCTGCAGAGAGCGGGCAGAGCTGCTGGAGTACAAGGTGGCAGTGCACACGTTAGGCAAGTTTGAAATCCCACCATCCACTGGAAGTGATTGTTGCAGATCCTCAAGCCAGAGCTCAGGAACATGCTGCCTCCAGGGAAGAGGGCTGGGATGATGACAACGGCAGCAAGGACTAAACCACATGGATTTGGAAGGATGAGCTGTCAGCGGCCAGCGATGCCAAGGCTCAAATGCAGCAGATGATCCAAGGTTATGTAGCATATAAGCCTCTTCTTCCAAGGTCCTGTCTGCATCCGTGGGGTTTGGAAGTCTCTCAACATTTCTGAGCCAGCGGTGGCCTAACAGCATGAATCAGGACTCGGATTTACTGCAGGGTAATAACTTGGACTTGTTGCTAACAGAAAATCTGTGTGCTGAAGAGCCCTGACTCCCCTGGCTGCAGTGGGGGTGAAAGGTGCTCTGCCCCTTCCTGCGGGAGCTGGTGTTTCTGCCAGGAAGGAAGTGGGTTTGTGGCGTGTATCTCCAGCTCCGGAGAGGCACGCTGTGCTTTTGGGAAGGGACTGCTCTGCTCGAAGAGTGGGCAGAGAGCAGGAGACATTGGAGTGCTTTGGCTGTTAAAGCATTGGTGATTCTGAATGTTTTATTCTAGATTTTATTTTACCGACGTTTCCTTGATCAGGATAAACCTTCCCATAACTGGATGAGTTTTATCACGAAGTCCCTAATCTAGGATCTGGGGTGTGAATCCTAAATGAAGTGTTAATGTTTTATCTTTGGGGGGAGGGGGGTAACATAGGGGAAAATGCAAATTGCATTATTTAGTTTTAAGATGAGAGTAATTTTATAAACTGGTATCCTGCCTTTTTAGGACATAGGGAAGAAAAAGCCTTCCCAGGTGTAGCTGTGGTGTTCACAGCAGCAGGCACCCAGATCTGGGCTTGCTCTTCCACCCCCGAGGTGGTGCAGACCAGTGGGGGAAAGATGGTAGTTTTCCACCCAGAGGTTGTTTGAACAAAGCGTGACCCTCTTGCCCACGTACATCCTGAGCAGTGACGTATCTGTGACTTTTTTAGTTAGAGTTGCTTTACTGGTTTTTAAAGATGAGAGACTTGAACTTCCAGTGAAACCCAGTGCTGGAGATCTCTCTGGTGAGATTCCCAAACCTTGCCAGACCACACTGAAAATGGAAAACCCCCAAGTCTCTATTTGTCTGCAAAAGATCTGTGGTAGAAAGAGCGCAAACTTGCCTGGTTTTAAAATTTACCTTCCAGTGTGAATGTTGGTTTCCCCACTCCAGTATCTCAGCTTTTCCCCGTTTCTTTCCTCTCCGTCCTACACATCATTTACTGACGTTAACTTGTGCTCTTTCATTCTTTGGCTTTTGCTCCCTTTAACAATAAATGCATGTACGAATAATTTTGACAGTTCATTTACTTTTGATGAATCAATCCTTGGACTGCTTTGAAGTCCTATGCCAAAGGAGGAATGAAATGCAGAGCAGCTGCTGGTCCCCCGGGACACAGCGGCCCCGGCCGGGCTGCCTGGGCAGGCTCCAGCCTTGGCTGCCTGGCACGGATCCGTCCGGCTGTGAGCTGCGTGTCCCTTCCCAGGGACTCTGTTCCTTAGTGCCGGGGTCCTTGCTCTGTGTCTCTGACAAGCTCTTCATGGTAAGTCGCTCCAAAGTATTTAGTGCCCGCCGCGTGCTCTGCACCACTCGTAGTTTTACAGGTTTGCTAGCAGCACCCTCGAGCCTCCGCTGCCCGAGGCTTCGCAGCCTCCCTCCATCTCCTCTCTGACATGCTTCACTGACCTCCCCATGCAAATTATGTCACGTTTAAACTATTTGCCTTCCAGCCCTGAGGTGCTGGGTTGAGGCCTCTCACTGGGTCTCTACACCAGCAGCTCTGTTTCAGCAGGGAATATAGCCAAGCTCAGACCTCGCCAAAGTAGAAGTTTTTTAATAACTGCTGTAACCCCCCCCTTTTTATTACAGATATAGCTGACAGTATAAATGCTTGTGTGTAAAGCAAATCCACCGGGGTTGGCTCGGATACGGAAGACAGCTGTATAGTGCTTTATGATTTTTAGGGATTCAGGGAATTTAAGGTTGTCAAATCTGACTTCCTCTCTACCACAGGGAATTACATTTCATTCAGACGCCCCACACTCAGCCTGCTGGTCTCAGTTGAACTGACATGTCTGACAGAAAGTCAAGCCGAAGGTGTCAGCAGTCTGCTGTCTTCCTTTTTACCTACTTAGTGATTAGTCACCTTCACTATTTAAAAAAAAAAAAAAAAAATCTACCAACTTCTAGGCTGTGATTCTTTTCACGACATCCTGTACAGGCTGAGCAGAGTTTATCACATTGAAATCATATTTGGGTTTTTTAAACTGGGTTTGACTGTGGATAGAGCCAAAGCCTGGCTCTGTTTCTGCTGCAACAGGGGGAAAATTTCTAAATCATGTATCCTGATTACTCTTCTTTGGGACCATGGTGCCTTTTTAATCAGGACAGTAAATCTTGTCCCAGGATTCTGTACTTTTGTACGTTAACAGTTGTTGACTTTCCTTTTTGGTGTGTCCCAAATAAATTAATGTAACGTACCTCTGGGCTTTTGTTTCTTCTTTCTAAAGGGGGAGGAAAGAGGAAACTGAAGCTAAAATAAATCTCTGCTTCAGCTCTCCTTCCCGGGCTCTTGCAGGAGCAGCTGGCATGTGAGCAGGTGGAGCTGCTCCTGTCTGGACGACGTGGGGCTGCGGTAGGGAGGCTGTCAGAAATGGGAATCTGGCACAGGGGCCCACATGGAGCCCTTTTTTTCAAAGATGCTGGAGCGTGGAGCAGCCGAAGGTAAGGGGAGAGGAATAAAATCTCTGCACGTGGTGGCAGCGTTTCACGTGGGCTCTCAGTGTGCCTCAGGCCTGGTGGGATTGGCATCAGAGACAAAGGTGGGGACACCCTGCCTTCCTGGCATGATCCCATGCATGGGTGTTCCACTGCTGCCTGTTCTCTCCTGACTGTGGTTCAGGGATGTTGTTTCAGATGAGTGAGGGGCAGTTGTGTCCAAGAGAGACACAGCGATGGTTTGCACCACGGGACTTCAGCAAGGAAGGGAAATTGGAAAGGAGGAAATGCTGGAAGGGGCATTTCCTCCTTTGTTTGCGTCAACGGCTTTTGCAGGAGGGAATTGAGTTGCAGCCCAGGGGCTACAAATACTTTTGCTGCATGCTGAATCACTGATTTTACTGGGCATTTGGGGAGAAACATTGTCAGCATTCGCCCCTTGAGTCCTGGTTTCTGCGGCGGGGGGCAGTAGAAAGGAGAGGGCATCCTGAAAGCCCTGCATCCCAGCCTGGGGCCCTGGCAGCCAGGCAAGGCCCATGCCAGACCCAGGCAAAAGCTGCCTTTTTGCAGCCCTTACAAGTTCCTTAGAGCTGCCCAGGCCGGCCATGAGCAAGGTTGTACAGAAACACCCACCTGATTTCCCAGCACGGGTGTGCCTCTTCATGTGGCCACTCTCTGCCTCCTGCCCCTCTCAGAAAGAGGAAGGAACACGAAAAAAACAACCCAAAATGCAAATCATGGCACCACTGAGTGGGCTAGATGTGGAAAACAATGCTTGTGACTCAGCACAGAAAGAGTCACAAAGTTGGAATTTAAAACAAGTCCAAGCCCAGCACTGTGGGCATATGGCTCATGGAGTGTTGGGCAGTGCCCACCCACAAGGGAGCTGGGTGGGCAGGGGGAAGTGCCAGAACCTTGTCCTAGAAGTGCCAGACAGCTTAACAAAGGGTGACAGTGACAAATCGTGGCACTGCAGGTGGGATACTGGGAAAACAGTATTCCCGGGAAGAGTGGAGCTGACTTGTGAGGCTGTGTCACAAGTGTGCTTGTGCTCAGCACTTGTGGCCGGGCTTGGGCCGAGCTCCAGGAGGGGAGATGAACCTCCTGTGTCACCTGATATCCACGTTTTGTCCCCTGGGGGGATGCATGGCACAGGTGGTGGTGAAGCCATCCCCACTGTGGCAGAGCTGGGCACAGAAACCCTGGTGTGGGGCACAGGAAACCAGTACACCTGCCCGACCTCCATCCTATGGCTCCCACTGCCTCCACAGGAAAAATCTCCCTGAATACTGAAAGGAGGTGCAGGGCGAGCCTTTCCATGGGCAACCACATTAATTTATTAACCAGACATGTGCAAGGGTATTTCCTGCTCTCACCAAGGGTATGGTGGTGTTACTCTTCCCGAGTTTCTTGACAGCAGATGCTTCCTCCTAGCACAGCTTTGGAGCCAGCAGATACTTCTCCAGTCTTTTAAGACTTAGCAGTGGAAGTTCCTCCCTGTATCCCCTTGTGCTGCCCAGCAGAGCCCGCTCTGGTCCTGCTCAGGTTGGGGTTTGCCCCGTGGCCCGGGGACAGCTGTGCACAGCCACAGCACCCCAGGCAGAGCCTGCCGGGCAGCCCAGACACACCTCCGGAGGGAGGGAGGCTAGAAATTGATCCTGGGGAAATCCAAACATCTGGGAATTGGGGTAAGAGCTTTTGAGCTTTCTCTTTGCCAGCTACCTGGTACAGAGCAGCCAGGCCCCCAGACTTTCCTATGCCAGATGCTTTCAAGGAGCCAGCTTCCCCCTGGCTCCAAGCTTTTTGCAGCTCCATATGCCCACTTTCGGGAAGTGGGTATTGACAGAGCTGTGGGCTGCACCTGCTCAGGTATTCCCTGGGGGTACTCATGGTACTGCCATGGCTCTGGCAAGATGTTTGCTTGTTCAGCATCTTCAGGTGTACCCCAGCGCACCTTTTGTGGAGTTTCTTTGTGTGTCAGTGCTTCCTACTGCCCCACAGACGCTGCCCACAACCTCAGGAGACCAGTTTGCTTAATCAGCCCAGTCTCCAGCAGCATTTTATATCCTTTTGCAGGCCGATGTGCTCCAAAATCACTCACATCTTGGCTCCCCCGTGTCTGGAATGCATTCATTATGTGAGCACCCACAGTTCCTCCTGCAGTACCCTATGTTTCTATCTTGAGACAGAGCACACTGTCCATGAGAGATGCTGGGAAGAGAAGTGGGGAGTGTGAGGGGAGGACACACTCAAAGACACCCACACTCTGCCTCTCCTGTCGCTCTTTTGTTGCCACCACACCCCCAGCTATTGGGCCCTTACTTCCCTCATGCTCCTGCAGCCGAGTTTCTGGATGAGAAAAGCAGGTCCTGGCGGAAAGTCCAGAAATTTTGGGAGGCGCTTGGGTGACCACAAAGGTGGGAGGCCCTCGCCAAGACCTCACTGACCCCCTGTCCCTGGTCACCCCGCAATGTTCCCCGCGGGTCGGGTGTCCTTCAGCAGCGGCACAGCCGACCTCACGCTGGCTGCTGCTGCCCGGAGCTGGGGAGGGGCCTGACCTCAAGCCCGAGGCTTGGGGTGCGGTGGTGGCGCGGGGAAAAGCCCAGCCCCGCCGAGCGGGAGGGACGGCTTCAGGTTACGGCCTCGTACAGAAATGAATGGGGCTGCGGGAGCCCAATGAGGTTTCTGGTGCCGCGGCCAAGGTGTATTAAAGGGGAGCGTCCGGGCGGCCACAGGCTCTGGCAGTGTCCCCGGGCATGGCGGGGCCGGGCAGTGATGGGGACCTGCGGCGCCTGCTGAAACTGCACCGCACCGAGATCGCCATGGCGGTGGACGACGTCTTCCCGCTGCTGCATGGCCTGGCTGACCACGATGTCGTCCCTGACCACATCTTCAAGGTGAGGCTGCGGAGCAGGACAGGACGGTCATGCTGTGGGGGCTGGGGCCGGAGGGCCGGAGGGCAGCCCGTGGGCCGTGGTGTGCCCGGCAGGAGACGCTGAGCCGGACGGAGCGGGAGGGCTCCCACCGCGCTTTCCACTCGCTGCTCACCTGGCTGCTGGGCCGCGACGCTGCCGCCGTCCGCGACTTCTGGGCCGTCCTCTTCAAGGACTACAATCTGGAGCGGTACTCCCGGCTCCGGCCTCTCCGCGGCGCCTTCCCCAGAGGTAGTAGGGGTCAGGTGGGACTGGCACCCCCGGGGGCTGACAGCTGACAGCGGGCAGAAGTGACATCCAGGGTGCTGGTGCCTGTCCCAGTCCCTGTTCCTCTTGCAGAGGTGGAGCTGGGGCGGCAGCGCCGTGGAAGGCGTCTCTCCCCGAGCCCCACGACACCGGCCCCGCACAGACCCCAAGGCAAGAGGAAAGCCCCCGAGGAGCGGGACAAGGTCCGGACGGCACAGCCCGCTGCACGGCACAGCGCCAGTCCTGGTATGGAGACCCGGAGCAGGATGGAGATGGGGCGGGGTGCTGCCCCGGAGGTGTCGTGGGGTGCTGTGCCCCCTGATGCCCATCCTCACAATGCTGCAGGGCCCCTGGTGAAGGCAAAGACCGTGAAGAAGACGGAGGGCACAGATACCCCCCGCACCTCTCGTGCCAGCGGTGAGTGCCAAAACCCCCAGGGCAGTTTCTGCCTGTGTGCCCTGTTTGCCCACAGCCGTGGGCAGGGGGTTGCCCACCCCACTGAGCCGCTCCCCTGCCTGCAGCCCTCCAGGCGGTGGCTGCCTCGGTGCAGAGAGCAGTGGCCGTGGCAGGCGGTGAGGTGCCCATCAGCCGTGGGGCCATTGAGGGCATCCTCATTAAACACGTGCTGGATCCGAGTAAGTACAGCCCAGCCCAGCTACCTCCTGCCCAGTTTAGTCCCCAGATTCAGGAGCCGCCTGCAGGCAGGTGGACGTGGGGAAGGGGAGCTCGAGCTGCCTCTGGCCTCTCTTGCAGGCAGCTCCAAGATGGGCAGCAGAGCTGGGGATGAGCCATATACCCCAGCTGCCTCTGAGGAACCAGAGGCTAGGAGCAGAAGCCACAGCCTGAAGCCCCCTGCCCAGCCCAAGGCATCCCGAAGTGTACAGACAACCCCCTCATATGTTTTCACCCTCATCCTGTGCAGCTGCCAAGGCTGTGGCAGGGGGTTGTTCCTGCATGGCATCATGGCCATGGCCTGGGGGTGTCCCCCAGTGCCAGCAGTGCCTCTCCAAACCCCTTCTTGTCTTGCCAACAGAACAGGGAACCCCAAGTGCACCCCCAGGGCCAGCTGCCAACAGCCACTGTGTACAGCCAGGACCCCGTGCCCCACCAGGTGAGCCCTGGATGTGACACCTGGTTGCACACCCAGGAGAAACTGTTGGGGTGTCCCTGGCATGTCCATTTGGCCTGGCCTAGAACAGCAAAGCCAGGGCTCAGCTACTGGG
The DNA here is from genome assembly GCA_013397725.1 of Rhagologus leucostigma. Lineage (NCBI taxonomy): Eukaryota > Metazoa > Chordata > Aves > Passeriformes > Rhagologus > Rhagologus leucostigma. Next base: position 730,624 of record VZTD01003967.1, read on the forward strand.
GGTTCACCAGGTTACGACCCCCAAGAGACAAGCAATTTTACCACCCTGAAAGGACTAGCATGTTTGGTGCAGGGTGGGTGATGCAGGGGGAGAGGGCAAGGGGGATGACAGACCCTGCCACAGCCATGGCTTCAGCCTGTGGGGGTGGCAGTGACCCCCTGCCCACTCCCCCGGGGACAGGAGAACGAGGATGAGTGTGCAGCATGCGGTGATGGTGGTGAGCTCATCTGCTGTGACGGCTGTCCCAGGGCCTTCCACCTTGCCTGCCTGGTGCCCCCGCTGCCCCACGTCCCCAGGTGAGTCCCAGGGCACAAGAGGACGCCAGTGCCCCCCGCCATCCCTCACTGCTCTGCTCCCGCTGTGCAGCGGGACATGGCGATGCGGTTCCTGTGTGGAGAGTGTGGCTGAGCCAGGCCAGCTGCTGGAGGCAGACTTGGCTGTGGAGAGACCCCCCGAGATCCTGAGGGAGGCAGCGCAGGACACCCAGCTGGGCGGAGCGCAGGGGAGTGTCTGCAGCCACTGCTGCACTCGGATCCCCACTCCCCGACACTGTCCTGCTCCCAGTGGGGACCCCAGGTGAGTTCCCCATCATGCCCCACATCCCAGCCTTAGTTCCTCCCCGGAGGGTTCTGCCCTGATGGTCTGTGTCACCCCTGATGGCGTAGGGGGCTGCTGCTGTGCACATCCTGCACAGGCACCCTGGACACAGGCGGCCCGGGCACCACCGCAGCAGCTGGAGACCAACTGCTTCCAGCAGCCAAGGTCAGCACCAGCAGTGCCACGCACGCAGTGGGAGAGGCGGAGCAGGGGCTATGGGGAGCAGGAAGGTGGAGGTGGGTCAGGCAGGGTGAAGGATGGGCTGACACCACATGGAGGCAAGTTAGTGAAGCTGTACTGGGAGAGCATGAGCTGAGACTGCACCAGGTGACAGACTGAACATGGGTAGTGGCCCTGAACAAAAGGAGAGCAGGCTGAGGGCAGAGGGGAAGCTGGCAAGACATCTCTCCACATGCAGGCAGAGGACGGAGCCCTCGGGAGTGACCCTGTGCTGAGCCGGGACGAGCTCGATGCGCTGCTGGGTGAGGTAAGACTCTGTGTGACACCAACAGGCAGACTCCATCCAAGGGGGACCATGTCTCTGGTGTGCCCCACAGGGTGACATGGGGCTGTGTGTCAGGCACGGTGTGCCTGGAGACCCCAGAGGGGCAGGATGTGGGATGGGGATAGAAAGTGAACACATGGGGCTGTCCCACAGAGCACGTGGGATGGGATCTTGCAGTGGGCGTTCCAGAGCATGGCACGGCCGCTCGCAGACGCACATGGGCTCCTCGCCTAGTGCACAGACCCAGCAGCAGACTCAACATCCCAAACCATGAAGAAACAGCCACTGAGCCAGATGTAAAACAAGATGCACACAGGCATAACGGCAGCACAAAAAACGTCAAACAATAAACCACTGACCGTCAACACAACATACCAAACTGACAGAGAGAGAGGAAAATGGAAGGTCCCACCCGGTGACACTCAACAGAGAAAGTGAGCAGTGAATATGTGCAAAACAACATGAAAGACAAAACCAAAAAAAGGTTATTGCAAAAAAACCAAACAAAAAACACCCTTATTATTCAAAAAAATGATTAAAACATAAAATTAGGGGTTTAAAAAACTAAAAAACCAAAAGGGAAACGAATGGTAAAACAATCCACAAAGAAAGAACTGGAAGGGAAAAAAAGCCAAATGAAACTGGAATACCCCAGAACTATGCCATCAAGGTACTAACTGTGCCCGACACTGCTTAGCTTCTGACATCAGATGAGATTGGGCGTTCTCAGGGTGGTATGGC
>VZTD01003968.1:0-26043 GCA_013397725.1 Rhagologus leucostigma
ATTGATTTTGTGTAATTAGTTTTCATGTGAACTATCCTCCTTGCTGATGGCCTGGAGATTTCAGAACTGGCGAAGAAATGGAATTGGACGTGGAAATTATTACTTAGCGAAGTGACAAGCGGGGGGGGGCGCGGGGCTCGAGCTGCGGGGCGGGCACCGGGGTGGAAAACGAAGCACGCGCGGCGCGGCCGCGGCACAAAGGAACGAAGGGGATGTCTCGCCCCTCGCTACGGGAACGGCGGCAANTCTCGCCCCTCGCTACGGGAGCGGCGGCAACGGAGGGAGGGACTGATTGAGAGACGGAGCCGCCGGCCCCAGCGCCGCGTCCCTGCATAGGGGCATCGGTCCGGACCGACGGCTGCACCGACCGGTATCCCGCACCCCGGCCCCGGCTCAGAGGCGGCCCCGCGCCCGGAGCTCCCCCAGCGCCGCGGCCGTCGCGCCCCCTCTGCGCCTGCGTGCGCGCCGTCGGAGCGGCTCTTCCGAACGGGCACAGCTCCCCCTGGCGCCCGTCCGGCCCCTGCCGCACCCCCGCCGGGCAGAGAGGCCCCGGTCCGTGCCCCGCCGGGCAGAGAGGCCCCGTTCTGTGCCCCGGTCCGTGCCCCGCCGGGCAGAGAGGCCCCGCTCTGTGCCCCGGTCCGTGCCCCCGCCGGGCAGAGAGGCCCCGCTCTGTGCCCCGGTCCGTGCCCCCGCCTCCACGGCGGTCAGAGAGACCCCGCTCCGCCCCAGGGTCCGTGCCCCCGTTCCGTCCCGGCGGCGGGCAGTCGGGCCCGACGGGGCAGGCGCCGACCCCCGAGCATTCCTCCCCGCGGAAGGACAGGGTCGGGTGCGGGGGACGTCGGGCGGAGTCGCCGAGAGCGGCTGCCCGGATTCATCTTGGGGCACCGGCACCGCCGCCACTCCTTTCCCCGGCCCGTCCTGCCGCTTTTCTGGGGGCCCAGGGCGGGCAGCCCCCCGCACCGGGATGCCGCTACTCCCTCCGGAGCCGCTCTTTGCCATGGGTGCAGAACAGCCCTGAGCCCAGCGGCGAGGTCACGCCCGGGGCTCCACACGGGGCCTCGAGTGTCCGTGCACCGCACCAGGGCTCAGCCCCGCTCCCTCCAGAGCCACCTTAGGGACATCACATGCCCGCCCACGGCTTGGCCCAGCTCGCCCAGCACCACTCCTTCTGTGGACTTTGGTGGGAGCCAGACGGTGTCTGTAACTGGACAACGGCAAACATATAGAAATAATCTCAGCCTAAGTATTCTGACATTAAAAACAGTGAGTTGCTTGGAATGGCAAGGTCAGATACCAGCTGCAGAGTTCTGCTGGTCCGCGGTGTGCATGTGGGAAGGTGGCTCAGGCTCTCTTTCTAACTGAGATGTGCTCTGGGCTAAGCTCACCCAGGGCTGCCAACCTGCCCCACAGCTCCCACTGTCCAGCACGGGGCCGGGAGCGCTGGTGGGAGCATGGCCCTGGGCTGTGGCCAGCACTGCCAGGTCTCCTGTGTCACAAAGGGTCGCAGTCCCCAGCCGAGGAGAAGGAAGCCTCCCTCAATCAGACCAAGCAGTGAAAAGTGTATTTTATAAAACGTATTTTTACTTTCAGTCTCGGGGTTTTGGTCATCTTGGGGGAAGCAAGGAAAGGCATTATTTAAATAGTTGTAGCTGCTGGGGATTATTTTCTAAATTAACAATGGTAATTGTGCCTGCCAAATCCAAAGTTGAGGGGATTCATTTATTTCAACTCTCCAGACAATAGCACAATTTTGGGTTTCATATTGCAAGCTCTGAAAACCAAATAGTGGGACTGATGTTTAAAAAAAAAATCATTCAAACAACATCAATTCATCAGACTTAAATCCAGCTCTTTCCACTGTGTCAGTTTAACTTGCACTGAGAAAACTTGCTGCTCAGCAAAAAAAGGAAAAAAAATTCCTTTTTAACAAAATGAATGCATCATACATAAAACATCATGGACCATACAATTAGTAAGCAAATGTAAGAGTTCAGCTCAGTTCATAATTATTCAGCAAACCTATTCAGAATGATTTTTTCTCCCTGCAGCAATCTACTGTGTGGGCTCATTACCACTGAAAATCTAACGAAGAAACCACCACAGAAACTGCACAAAATAAGCCCATATGCTCAAGACACTTTAGCTAAGCCAGCCCTTAGCAAGAGCCTCTTAAACCCTGACATGGAGGGAACCCAAGCTCACTTGTCTGCGGTGTTTGCACTCCCAGCTCTCCATAGGTGCCCTGCCATTAGTGCAGCTTCAGGTACATCAGTTGGAGCCACTCCCTGTCCTCCGTGGTGCCACCAACGCCTGCTTCCATGTCACACAGCAGCCCCGGTGACGGGCCCTGTCCCTGGAGCAGAGGCTCCCAACAGCCACTTTGTAAAAGAGCTGACGGGTTTCTCTTGGCAGGGATTTCTCTTCCTAGCAGGAATATTCGGTGAAAGGAATTGGAATATTTTGAAAAATAGGTCTCCAAATCCGGCAGCTGTCATTTTCAGGAAACTTTTCAGCATTTCTGCCTGGAACAGTTTAGGGAAAACTACTCCTCTCTCTCAAACTACAGCGAACGCAGTGGTGGAACGGACGCAGGAGGCAAATGTGTAAAATCATTAGATGAGCTTGTGAGTGCAGGGAGCGCAGAGCCAGCTCCCGAGGGAAGGCGTCGCTCCACAGGGGATAGTGTCAGTCTGCGTGCATCTGCTTGAGCTCCCGAGAACAGAAGGGTTTTTGGGTATGGAAGGGCTCTGTTCTGGGCAGGTCCCAGAGCCCGGCACGGTTCAGGCTGTGCCCAGAGCAGGCTGAAGGCTGTGGGCAGAGGCTGTGGCACGTGGTGCCTCACAGGCTCCCAAGGATTTGCTGCCAGCTCTGTGACACTGCTGAGCTGGGAGGCACCGGCTAAAAGGCAACATGTAGGGACTTCCAGCGATCTGACCTCTGTCACTCCTTGTCTTTCCCTGCGTGAGTGTCTGGAGGTGAGATGGTAAGTAACTGAGATTAAAGACAATTTCATCTGCGAAACCTGATTTGCATTCAGTTTCTGGGAAGTTCACCTTGCCGGTGCAAAGATTTCATGCTTAGTTTTTACCAGCAAAGTGGTTTCTGGAAAGACTGAACCAAATTGCTTCAGACGCTTTACTGCTTCCCATTTTTAAAAATGCATAGCTGAATAAACAGAGTTAAGGGACTAAAACCACCTCAGTCGTTTCCCATAGGGATCGACACCAATTTCAGAACTTATCCCTTCACAGGGATTTTCCTGTTGGGTTCTTCTGCAAGGTTGGTCAGCTGGTTTAGTTCCTTTACGTGGCTGCAACCTTAAGCTGTGTATTTTTCCTGTTTGGGTTTACAGGTCCCTCAGTATGGATCAGGATATTTTCACAGTATCAGTAGAGTTGTCCATTGCTGCAAACAGCTTTTTTTCACCAGTTTAGTATATTGGGTCCCATTTATGGCACTTAGGTAAAAAAATTTGCAGCACATGGGGCACTTTGGTGTACATATAATGAACACCAAAAATACATTTTGGTTGAACATATAATTTGGATGATTAAAAAACAGGATAGTGCTAAAATCATACGACACTGAGAGTGTACATTAGTAAAAACATAGGAACCCTAAAGCAATTTTTCCTGTCCATAGCACAGTCCCCTGCTTGGGCTTTTATTTTTCCCCTTCAAATTCCCATCTCTAAAACACACATGTAGGACCAGACATTCCATTGGGAAGGGGATATTAAAAAAAAAGAAATTATTTATATATATATATATATATACACACACAGAGCACAACAGCAGTAGACAGAAGTAGTGAATTAGTTTGGCTACAGGAACAGTAAAAGTTTTATGTTTCCTAAAATAGCTCAGTGAAACATAAATAAAAAAATGGCACCTCTCTGTATGGCTAATCAGTGTTTAACTCTCCTCGGTGTTTTATGGTGCAGTTTGTGTGACCAACTTTGTTCTGCTGTTTTCCTAAACTTGAACCAGGTGGGAATTTATGTAAGCGTGGTGGGGCAGGAACAATCTTTGAGCATCTGGAAAGTCTGGCTCACTGTGGGTGATGCCAGAAAACCACCAAAGTTAATTCATTTTTCATCATCTTATAAATTGAATTACTGTGAAAGGAGAGAGCCAGAGGGTGTTTTATAAAGTCCTGATGACTTAATTTCCCCTAAGTATTAGCTTCACAACAGCAGTCACCCTGGTGCTTCCTCCTCTCATCCTGCCATCCCCTGGGACGCCGCACGCGGTGGTCCCATCCTCCCCTTGCCTCCCTGTCAGGACAGTGCTGGGCGCAGCGGGGCCACTGCATGCGGGTTTGGAGGTCACCGGTTCACAGGAGGTCACCCACTGGGGACCAGGTTGGCTTCTCCTGGAGAACCTCGCCCAGGGCTGCGTGTCCGAGCGTCCCCCACGTCCCACTGTCCCCTGCTGACCGCTGCCATCCATCCCCTTCCGGCCGTCAGGGCTGGGGGACACTCTGGTTCCCGGGGCTCCCTGTGTACAGCCCCTGACCTCCTGGCTCTGCTGCAGAACACACTGCACGTCCCGGGGTGACAGGGATGCTCGAGACCGTGGGGCCCAGAACTCAAAGCCACCAGGCAAATAAAGCTGCTCCTGTGTTTATTATTTATCGTGTTACTTCTTAAGGTTTAACAGCACGACGTGCGTTCCTGAGCCACTGGTGAACCTTGGCTCACAGTCCTGACTTTTCCAATTTAAATCAAGTGCCCCTGCCCACACACTGTAGTGAAGAGGCATCCCAAGGCAGCGAGCACCAGGTCCTGCAGCATGAATTCACCTGCGCCACTTAAGGAATTATTTGCTTTCCAGCAGGAATTACTCCGGCACTATTGGCTGCTCCACACAGCTGCCCCGGCAGCCCCTGCCCCTCGCCGACGGCCTCCCCCAAACCTCCCATCTCCCCGCCAGAGGCACAAAGGGTTAACGATCTCCTGCTGCCCATAACCATCGCTCCTCCACCATCACGGCCCCTCAGCATCTGTACAAAGGGCCTGATTTAATCCGGGTTGCAGACGACTCACATTGTACTCGCAGCCTCGGAGTGATGTCGGGTGATCAGGTTTCCAACTAATATCCAAGGCACAGCCCGAGCACTGAGCACGAACAAAGGCACCTTTGTTACTGAAGAAAAAAAAATCCCCTGAAGATATTAGCAGTGCAGTAGAGTTCAAACTGTTAAATGATTCAAATATTATTTAATGAATACATTTGAAATGAGGTCTCACAACCCAGAACACTTTTTAGATCATCATTTACAAAGAGCCGCCTCTTCGCTTATTTCTTTATGAAGTTGCTGCTTTCAGATTTCAATTATGGTCATTTTGCTTCCAGCCTTTTTCAGGGACTTCCCATGTTGGTGTAGCTCAGTTCTTTTTACTGTACAGTTTAGCCAGTGACTACTGGGTTTTTCAGAAGTCCTGATAATCACATTCCCTTAATTTACCTTGGACTGTGTCTCTGTGTGAGAAACAAGGGACACAGAGCCTTTTGCAAAAGGAGCAACAGCATTAGGTGTTGTTCTAGAGGGTGCTAAAGCCAGGCTTATAAAACAGAAATCTGGTAAATTAGCGTACCAAGATTTTAGCTGGGATTGGAGAAGCTCTACAAAGTTCAGATTCAACAAATACCTCAAATTTCTTGTGTGTCTTGGATATGCAATTCTAAACCAGAAAGAACATGTAATTTTTGAGAGAAAAATGAAAGAATAAAGGTAGATGGGGTTCAGGAAAGAAACACGTCTCCAACCTGAGGAATAAAGTTTTAGAATTAAATTAGCGCTTACGGTGCTTATAGCAATGAGAAATCCAAGGCTTCTCTGAAGCACGGACGGCAGATATTGTCCCTAAAGGGTAACAGCAGCACATCTGGGGCTGTGCTGGTGCCTGCTGAGAGGTTTTTAAAAAATACAGCATAACTTTCAAAAGTGGGCAAAGAGCACCAGAACAGAGTGACTGCAAGTATCAGAACAAGTATCAGCATACCCGCAAAAAAAGGCACAGGGCAGTGGCAGAAATACCTCCAGACTCTGTCATCAGGTGTGCTGCAGAACAAACCACATCCCCTCACACCAGGCACCCTCCTGGCTCTACTGCCAGGGGCTGGGACCTCAAATAGCTACTGCTGAGGAGACAGAGACAGCAAAACAGGATTTCACTTAAGTCACATTAAGGGTCCTTATGCAGGTGATGCTTCAGGTGGAAGCAATTGAAAATCTGCCTCCAGAACCTGGGCTTGACACATTATCATTATAATCTTTAAAACTACTCTGTGTGACAGAACTTAGTTTGTGGTAGGGTTTGCACGCTGAATTCTGCCCACAGCAGGCAACAAGGAGAAGAGGAGGCTCCCAGGAATAAAATGTCTGCAGCCATCACTCCCTGGATAATCTCTGCTTCCCGACAATTATATGCTGTTGATTAAAATTCATTTTCCATATCAATTCAAGCAAGTAGAAAGTATTTCATTAACAGTTACAAAACTTCAAAGAAAATCTTTTCCTGATGACTCTATCGAGACACAATTCGACGGAGAAGACTCTCGAATTGTATGAACTGAATAAAAACCACAGCAACAGCCTCGTGCTTCAGACTTTGCCGTAAAACCACGGCACCGCACTTTCAAAGATGTGATGTAGCTCCTAAACATGGCTGAATCGACTGAGGCTTGGAAATGCAGAATAAGTCGTCTTACGGGACATTTTCAGATTGCTCAGAGAGTATTTAGAAAGACCTGAGGGTGGAAAATCCCAAAAGACCCAAAATCTCAGTAGATTTTTTTTCCCTGACATTTCTCAATATACATGTAAAGGCAAAAGACAGAAATCATTCCTCTTTCTCTTCAGTGATTAAAAATCCTCCAGAAAAAAAGCAAATTCCTTACAAGCCCCCTTTAGATCACACTTGTGTGCAGCCAAGTGATGGATTTCAAAGGTTACTGCTGGAATATGGTTCACAGCAGTCTATTGCAGTGAATAACTATCACGTTTACATATCCATTATATCAAAACTACGTTACACTTCCACTGCTTCCTGTTGGTTTGCCATCTGGAAACTAAACAAGCTGGTAGTAAAGACAGAATTCAATTCTGCATTTACCAAAGGAGCCGTAAAAGTCTCCATTTGCAGCAGGGGATTGCACAACCTGAGCAGGCAGAACCCCGCCCCAGAGCCAGCACTGGGCCCACCCTGAGGGCAGCTCATCCAGCCCCAGGAATGGGATGAGCCAGGGAGGGACACCCAGACGCCCCTCAGCACCCCTGGTGCCCCGTGGGAGGCACCTCGCACCTGCAGCCCCCTGCTCCTGCCCAGCCCAGCCCCTCACAGTGGGCAGCCACAGCACACGAGTCCTCCCTGCTCAGGAGCATCAAGGTTCCAGCTGCACACGCTGTTCAGCCTGAAATCCCAAACCAAACCCAGCCCCAGAGCAGCCTTTGGGACCCCAAACACCAGCTCAGGAGCAAAATGCGCGTGCCTGAGATAAGAGACAGAGCTTTTTATGATCAAATTTATTTAATTAAATTTCATTGCCTGCTTTACTGTCAGTCACACCAGAGACTGCCAAAGGAAACTAAACATTGTACATTCACTACAAGAGTCTCTCAAATTTTCACAGCTAGTCCAAATCCATGGAAGTCACAGGGCCCCTTTCCCTCTGCGTTGCAACACGTTAACACTGGCAGGACACGAACTCCAGCACGGAGGAGACCCGAGCCCTTGGGTTCCAGGAGAACTTCAGTGACCTCAGTGTGTGTGCCACGTCTCTGCACTTACCAACCCAACCTCCTGGTGGTACAGCACAAATAACCACTCAGCTGCTAACCCAGGAAGGAAACAAAACACATTACTGTGGGGGCTGGAGGGTGGGCAGGTGCAATGCACAGGTGAGGCACCAGAGCCAGGCAGGTGTGGCAGTGCCAGCGTGCACAGCACCAGGACAACGTGCACAGCACACCTGGGCCACGCTGCCAGTGCAGGAATGTTTCGTCACTGACGGTAACAGAAATCAGATCCCTCCTGGGAACTCAGGCAAGGCTTGCCCTGCCAAGGGTGCTGGGAGGAAACCAGGCATTAATAGATCTTTATCTAACTAGTGCTTTTAAAATACTTTCTCTTTGATCTAACAGGCATTAGGATAATATCCCCCTGTTATGTGCTCTGAATAGTTCCTTAAACATGCTGAAGACCTCTTCCCTATGGAGTTTCCTACAGGAGGCATTTGTTATCCCAGGGGCTCTAGCACATCAGCCCCTCTCAGACAGCAGGAAAACATGTCAGGGGCTACAACTGAAACTGTCATCATATCTGAAAGTCTACATCTCCCAAAGTGTATTTCCAAAACAGCTAAAATCACAATTACATTCCATTGCTGTGTGTGAAATCCAGACCGCTTGCACGGGTTCCAAAGAGAAGCTCTGGAAAGCAGCCACTGCACTGGCAGGAGTATTCCTGGAGGGAAGGGCTGTCCCCTGGCCTCGCTGCCCAGCCTAAGATACACTGCAAAATGCTCTACAGGTACTGTCAGTGTACTTGTCTAAAAAGCAGCTTCTGGAAAATTTCAAGTTGCAAATTGCTTTATAAATCACAAGCCATTTTTTCTTAATCTTGCCAATTTTAATGAAGAAAAACGTTAGCATTTCAATGTACAAAAGTCCAATAAAACATGATTTTTTTTTTCTTTTAAATCAGTGCGTGGGTAAAGTTTGGGTTAAACTTATTCAACAGTAAAAGTCTTCCAATTTCCACTAATAGAAATTTTTTTTCTGATTTGACTAGTGGATAATGACAATCCAGAAATAAATAGCTATAAATACATTCATTGTTCCTATTCCAAAAACTCATCACATAGGGAAGACATAAAACTGAAATTAACTTGTTTGAGTGTCCCTTTACAATGAGAGATGGGCGAGTTAGAGCAAAGTGACTTGGACAGGAGAGAAAACAAGTAGGGCAGAAATTGGTCCAGTATTGACATTCATGAACATACCAGTTAGCAAAATTCATCCTTTAAATGACACTACTCAGTTGATTTTTTATTTGCTTGGGGTATACATAATGAAAGCAGTTTCCTTGGAATCTTTGCTAGGACAGGTATAGCACCCGGAGACACTGTAACCACCCCTTCTGTCTGCATGTGTGTGTGTAGTTATATACAGAGAGTCATGCACCCACACACACATCCAAGATCCGGCATCGGCGTCCGCCCGTCGTCACTCGTCATTGGCAGCACTCGTTCCTCTCACTTGGCCTTGGTTACGCAGCTGTGGAGAGAGAGGAAGCGCAATTTCTGCATGAGCAGCTTCTTCAGACAGAGCTCCAAACAGGCAGGGAAATTATCTCCGGGGAAAAGCAGGACAGGGACTCGGAAGGCCACCGGGACTGAGAGTCACACCAAAGCAATGCCGGCTCCTGAGGGAATCTCAGTGGGAGCTGTCCTTGGGTAGGACCTGCCCCCAGGGGTGGGAGCAGCTCCCTTCACTGGGGAGCCCACACAGATCAGTGGGACGTGGCACCCTTGGGCTGGGATGTTACAACAGTCCCTGTGAGGAACAGCAGCACCGAAGTACTGGGCACAAGCACCAAGAGCCTGTAACTCCTGGAGAATCTGCTCCCGCAGTAACGGCTCTCACACAGTTTAGTGTCTGTAAAGACCAGGTGGAACTGGATTTCAAGAACTGAACGTGGAAGGTGACGCTCCACAGTCTCCCTAAGTGACATGGACCAAGTGCACAGAGCGCTTTGCCACTGCGTGTGCAGCAGAGCGATGCTGACGTGTCTGACTGGTGCCCAGAGGGGGTGGGCGCCAGGGCTCAGCGCCATCGCCACGACAGCAGCACGTCCCACACCTCGGGCGTCTGCACTGGGTAAGCATCAGGCACCAGCAGGAATTCTGCCCCTGGCCCAAGCACCTGCATCAGTGCCCACCTGGTGTGCCCTGGGCACAGAGGGTCAGTCCCACCTGCTGATCACCACACCACTACTGAGCAGGAGGAAGGTAAGGCCCACATGGGTTATGTGGACATTAAGATGATTTCTGCTAGCAATTCCCATCCAAAAGAACATTAATCCCTCTTCTCCTTTTCCATCCAGCAGTTGACTTACACAGCTCGCTTTGCCTCAGAACCTACAGAGAACTCCTCTAGACGTCCGCAGCCAAAGTGCCTCGAACGGAACCCTTCTTACGCATCTGAAGTGAAATAAAACGTGAGCTCCACACACAGAACCTGTCGCGCCGTGGTTAGTATGAGAGAAGGAATGACCTACAGGGCCAGGAACTGCTTCTCCCGGGCCAGGACCAGCTACAGCTCAGGGCGTTTGGACATGGTATGGTATTTCTTTTTGGCAAGGAGACCTGGGAACTGGAGAGCAGCTGTAAAGAATGCTGCTTGGATGTTTACCAAGGCCACGATGCTCCAGCATGGAATCACTGCTCAGGATACCCAGTGTGGCATCTCTACCCTCACACAGGCATTAGAGAGGTTGGTCACACGGCTTTGGCTGGACCAGATGCTTCCTGCTCTGCAATGATGAGCTGATGCATGTTTCATGGAGCAGAGGTGCTTCTCATCTCCAGCAGCCAGAGACAGAATCCACCGAGTGAAACATAAACAGTGAGAAAAAGATGGACTGGGATAGAGGAACTCTGGAAGAACACTGATGAGGGTTCGGAGAGTAACAGAAAGTAACAAAAGCAGAGGTCCTGACTATAAAAATCGACTGAAGATGAAGCACAGGAGCAACAAAAGAACTGGAATGTGCACAGAATCCAGAGAAAGATCAGCTCAGAGCAGAAGGAAAGAAGGGTGTTCATGAGAAGGGGAAGAGTACCAGGACGCTGTGTGGGAAAGAACATGCACTGCCAGCCCTGCTTTGTGCCTGGTTTGGCTCTCAGCATCACAGAACTGCCTAGTGCAGCCCTGTCCATCCCTGACCACTCTGCAGGGACAGGAGCATGGACGTATCTGTGTCACACTGAGCACCTCATCCCTGAGCACTCACTTCCCAGAGGTCCTGGCCATACAACACACCTTGTGGTGTACTGGGGATGTAATGGCAGTTACTGGTGAGCACAATGGATGGAGTAGTTGAATATGAAACAAGATGATCAATTGTTTTGGATAAAACTAGCATTCATATTATTTGGCAGTGACATTTTTGCCCTTAGGTTGTTCTCCAATAACGCACTGCACCACAAACCCATTGAAATTACATCATATATAGGTGTTTGTAGATACCCCTCTTGCAACAATTGAAAAAACCCCGAGAGTAGGTCCCCACTCCTCTCACATTTCACAACATCCACAGAAATCCAGGTTAGTGTAACATCAATACATTTATCTTGTGAAACAAAAAAACCAAAACCAAAACAACCCAACTTTTTCAACAACACACAAATTCCTGACACTAACATCTTACACAACAAGCTATTTGCAAAAAGCTATTTGCCTTTGCAAAATGAGAAAATATTAAGTAAATACGTTTGATGTTTAAGAATGAGGATAAATGCTACACCCAGAGACATGTGAGCCGGGTTTGGCTTAAGGTAAGAACTAAAAGAGCAGCAAATATTTTGGAAAAAAAATATATTTAAAGGAGCTACTTACCAGTGAGAAATGTGAAACAAAACATCCACAGTCCACAGAGACACAAAGGAACAATTTCATCAGGCACACAGGTGTGTCAGGTTCTGCTGCCTCTCTCCAGCACACCTCTGGTGTGCAGTCCTCACTGCCACTACCCTTGCTCAGGGAAACTGGATAAAGTCTGTTTCAGTCCAAATGAAGAACTATGAATGTGCAAAAGGGAACCGTTCTAGCAAAAATCAGTTTAGAGAGGACAGCTGTTATGCTTCCTCCTTCACAGACACCTGGGAACAGGTGGCTCTAGGAACAGGATCAGGCATAAATTAGAATTCACGAAGAAACCCCTGTAATTTGAGAGAACAACTGCCAAAAATACCCAAATGCCCATGAGAGAGCACAAGGTCTGCAAGAGTGAGTGAACACCAACCTTGTCCAAAGCACATTCTGGGGCTGCTGACCCAAACCTTTCAGCTTATGGGAAAAGAACATTTGGTGCTACCAGCTCAGCACAGGACTGTGAAGAAACACTTCTTCCAAACCCAAGAAGCATCCCTACACAACACAGGCTGTTCCACACTGTTTGGAATGTCCCTGGAGAGCGCAAGTGGGGAGGGAGGAGCTGCAGCTGGTTTGGTACCAACAGCAAAGATGCACCAGGCACAGACCACGGAACGTGTCACAGCTGTCCACAGCTGGTCTGAAGCCTCGGGCAACCTGGTTAGAGCTGTCTGGAATGAGTCAAACCATGCAAACAGCAAGTTGTAGCTGAAGACACTTTGTGTCTTGGAAGAACCAAGACAGTGGAACTGTCTGGGTAACGACCGGGTTTAGGGCATGAAGCAATTGTCAAAACGGGAAGGAAATACAACTGCAAATCCAAGAACTGCAAAAAACCTGCAAAACACCAGCGGGATTTAATGTGGGAAAGGTTCATGACAAAGGTCATGTTCTGGCAAGACTCTGCAGAAGAAGGCTTCCTTCCCAGCCTATGGTGGTCCTCTAGCTCTGAATGGAAAGAGCAGTGACAGTGCCCTGTGTCTGAGCTTTGTCCCAGCCATCAGCCCACATTGGTTTGGTCCTCACAGCCACTAAAGCAGGAAAGCTGACATGATCTCAATTGATTTTACTGACTTTCTTTTTGGAAGTAAAACTTTGGTTTGGCATGGTAATCAGAAGTGGAACAGCTGACACGTGACACAAACTTGCTTGAAAACATGTTCAAAGAGAAAAAGTAATCAGATCCAGCGATGACTAGAAACGAAACAAAGCAAGACACGTGATGGAACAGGACAGTGACAGCTTTGAGTTCCAACCAACAAGTGACAAAAGGGCCCTGAACGGGACTTTGTGCAATGGGTGTGGTGCCATAAACACAGAAGTAGCCAGGGAAGACATCCTGCATTTAATGACATCAGAGGTACCTACCTTACAGCCACTTCCAGCTTGACAGCACAGAATGCAGGAGCTTGAAGCACATGGGGCTGCACTCAGGGGGCCACAATGCTCATCAGCAATTGCCCAAACACACACACACAGGCATGGACACCACACAACCTGCCTCACTTTCTGAACAGATAAATCTCCAGGAAGAAGCATGCACACCTGAGCCTTAAAAAAAAAAAGCTTTCTTACCGCTTCCAGCTCCTTCTGGGTTTCATCCTCCATTCTCCTAATGTCCTCCATAGTCAGCTCAATCCACTTGTCAATCCAACAGAACAGCTGGCGATGGAAGTTGGTAAATATCCTTTTTTCTTGCTTTAAGAAGATAAACAAGCATTAGATCATAGGTAGGACTTGCTAAAGGCTGGAGAAGTGATAGCAGCTGCTCAGTTTGAAGAGTTAAAAATCTTCGGGTGAGTGCTGCTTCACGGAAGAACAGGTTCAGCCTCCCCACATCCCAGGATCCAGTTTAAATTCACCCCGTTTCTCGAACGCTTTAACATGGAAAAAATGAACAAATTTCACTATCAAAAAAGAGTTTCAAGAAAGCTCAGCCATCCACATTACTTGAAAATTATGAAGAATGTTGTTAAAATCTGTTCCAGCTCCAAGGTGGCAGCAGTCAAACCAGAACAGCCACTTCCTGAAGACTGTGCTTTTTTTTCTGTAGAGAATTGTTCTGGTACTACCAGTGAAGCCCCACTTGTAGCAAACCAAGACATAAATGGTTTGACTGGCTGGGGAAATGGACAGGAATTGCCTGGCTGTGAGCAACAGGAAACTGCATTGCTGTTCCTGCTCAAACCCCCACACCAACACAGCCCCACGAGGCAGAAGCACTCACCCTTTGTATAAAGTTTTCGACTTTGTTCTGCAGTCCCCACCACTTAAATTTGATGGTCACCAATTTGTAAGCACACATTTTGGGACACTCCTCATCGGTTGCTAGTTCCTTCTGTTTGGGGTATATAGAAAAGAAGTTTTAATACTTTAAAAGTTTAATTATTAGAAATTATAATTCTAATTAGTGCATTAGAATGATAAATAGTAGCATTAATTTATAGTAAAATAATTACATTTAACCATGTTGTTATGATAATAAAATATAATTCTAAGTATTATTACAGAAAAACAACATTCTAATCAGTAACTTGGGGCTGTTCCTGAAAGACTCCCTGTGATTCACTTCCAGGGCACAGCAGTGGGCTGCTCAGTTCCTGTGGGTATCTCTGCTGTAGCACACACAGCCCATTCCCTCCTGGGATAGATTTTGGCTGGCAGGGGGTACTGGCAAGCTTTGCACTGCCATTGGGGTGTCACACGGGGGATGTGCTGGGCCACAGGAAATTGGTTCCTGAACTGGAGTTGAGCCAAGTTCTGAAGGAACCATGAACTTCGTTCTTCTGCTGATAAAGACTTCGTAAGGCTGTAACAACAGTTCCTGGTACCTTCCAGTTTGGCCCCAGAGGTCCTCTCTTCGTCTTAACTGACTGGAACAATGCAGGATCTTCATCAGCTTTGTAGTCCTGTAACATAAAACACTCAGAGTGAGAAAACATCACCAGGCAGAACAGCAGGGAAGAAGGCAGAACAGCAGGGAAGAAGGCAGATTCAATATCCCACTGTGTTAAGCTTCTGCTCATGGCTGCCAAAACGATTCCCTGAGTACTCTGGAGCAGGATGGGTGCAGCAGAGCTGCCAGGCTGACTCCATGGCTCCATCACACCTGCGCCCAACACCACAGCTCTCCAGGGCTGCTCCAGGCCAGAGCTGCCCTGTGCTGTGCACACTGTGACACATCTGCACTGTCCCACCAGGTCTGTGACCCCTGAGGGAGGAGAAGGCAGTAATTCAGCAACCAGAGTGCTAATGCTTGTCAGGCTGCAGCACATGTCCACTGCTGGGGAGGCAGAACACGAGGGAAGAAGGCAGAACACGAGGGAAGAAGGCAGAACACGAGGGAAGAAGGCAGAACACGAGGGAAGAAGGCAGAAGCAACTCCCTCACACAATCAGAAACTTTGAGATCCCAGCCTGAGCCAGGGGCAGAGCAGAGCACGGGCAGAGCCCACACGGCGCTGCCTCACCGTGGACAGCTCTGCTCACCCCCTGTGCATGGGGGGAAAGCCAAAGGGTACAGAGCTGAAAAGGACAAATGCTTCCAACAGATGGATTTACTTGATTTTACTGATGAGGGGTATGAAAATGGTTATTTGATAAAGATGCTGCCATGGAAACTAGGAAAGGATTAAAAATTCTGGGCTCAGTGAAAACAAGTAAGGTTTATACTGTATATGAAAAACATTTATCCAAGATTACCATTACACACTCATGACCCAAATGTAACAATTAAGTTGCTTCAAAGCAGAACAAATGCTTGGTAGGTGCTACAGAAAAACCCAAGAAATTTTAGCAGAGTTTAAGGTCTCATTTTTAAATAAAGTTTCAGTGAGGACAAAATCTGCAGAACATGGAGTGAAAGAAACACCTCCAAGAGAAGCAGCTCCTGGCTGCTGAAGACCACATCAGTTTTCAGCTCCAGATTCTTCCATCAGCACAGAGGAACAAAGGCTACTTCTACACTAAATTCTGAATCCACAGAGCAAGGCTACACATATTAACTGTTAATGCTTCCACAGACATTCTGACATTTACAAAAACCTACTGCAAGCCAAATGGAGCTGAAAAATCCGGGAAGTCCTCTCAGAGGAATCTGATTTCACTTACAGAACATCAGCTGTCACACTTTCTTCTCCCCAGTTTTCTCTCACTGTTCCCAGTTCTTTTAACATACCTACCTACACTGCATATTAAAATAGGCTGAAGAAACCCTGATTTATCTAGAAAGCATTACTAGGTGTTCAGACAAACTTCCATATTGAGGACTCAAACATATACTTCAGGAATTGAGCAGATATTTCCTAGAAGCAGCCAAGTGAGTAAAGACATTTCAATCCCATTGCTAATCAGTGTTTTGCAAACTTTCACAAACCATAAGCCTCCTCTAGTTCTCCCTCTAAGCTGAAACAACATTCTAGTTTGAAGGACCCACACGACAATCAGCCAGCCTCAGCAGGGGCTGCCATGGTGCTCCACAACCCTTCACCTGCCTCAGAAGACAGCTCGAGGAACCGGCATGAGCATTGCGCAGCAACACTCAAACATTTAAAGTTTTGAATTATTATAATTGCAGAAGGACTACAAGCCATATTTGTCATCTGAATTTTAGTAAAACCCACTTATTTATGATTTACTGTAATAAAGCACATGTCCTTTCCACAGACATCACAAAGAGCAAATACACAGCAGAACACAATATCCAGCCCTGACTCACTTCCCGCTGCACTGAGCACAGCACTGAGCCAGAGGCACTGGCTGTGTCTGAGACCCACTCCTCTGGGAACCCAGCAGGGAATGAGGGAGCCACACAGTTCACAGGGCTGGCCACCAGCTGCAGACTTCTCATCTCACAAGTTATTTCCAAATACTGTGGGAGAGGACAGCTGCAACCCACTGGAATCCTCAGGTTCTGCACTGTCCCAGAGGTTCAATGTGATACACTTCTTAAAAATGATTTTTTAACAATCCTTGTGTGGAAAAAGAGTCATCTTCTTTACATTTAAATCACCTTTAAGATACCTACGCAAATACTACAGCAGAATGTTTTTACAGAAATATATTGAATGTTTTAAATTACTGATCATGACTCCCTTTTAAAAATTTCACTGAAGCACTGGATGGAAGACATGGAAGTGGATCAAGCTATAGCAATGGATAAACAACTTTGCTCCGTGTAACTAATTGCTGGCAGAACTGCTGCTGGCTTGGGGCAGCAATGTGCCAAACAGAAACACAAGAATTCCACATCTTAGTGCCAGTTGTAAACAAAACCAGGTACTGCACTGAGACAACTCTGAATTTATTTTCACTGTGTGAACATCCTGCCAAGGCAGAGCTCACGCTGTGGTGGTGTGGGGCATGAGGCATTTAAACTCAGCTACACGTGCAGCCTTGATCTGCCTGGGTTATGGAGTGGAGTGATTTGTCTGGATAGCCCAGGGACACTCAAGTCCACATGATGCTGTTAACCTGCCATCCTACCTCCCACTGCACAGGGACACGGGTAAAAACCGACTGTGCTCTTGCATTTAGGAGCCACGTAAAAATAACCACAGCTGGAAACACGGGAAGAAAATGTTATCTATGAGTAAAATGCAGGAGTGAAAACAGAAATTCCAAGAAAATAGATGAGTCATGGTAAAGTTTTCTATGCTCGTGGCAGAAGCTTCGAACCACGACCTTTTAGATCTCAACTCAAATCTTGTTAAGGACAGGGAAAACCCTTTACAGACTAAAGCCTAGATGGACAGGAGAGCATTGTAGGAACTCTTCTCTACACACAAATCCTACCAGCACGCAGGGAACAAGACTGGGCTAGAGCCAACGTACAAATAAACAACAGTTCTTTGCAGAGTTTAAGGAAAATATCTGTGCAGCAAGAGCTGAACTCCCGACAACAAGTCCTTCTTAGGAAGAAAAACAGGCAGCTGCTGGAGCAAAATATTACAGCTCAAACCCCTGAAGCCCTCTGGAAAGCCAGACGGGCAAACATCAGCCGGCAGCAGCATAACAAGACAGAGGAGCAAAACCATTTCAAAGAAATACACAGATATCATTTCACAGGCAGCTTCTGCTCAAATTCTCAATATAATATGCATGAATGCAACCATCTGTTATAAAGAATGATTTAGAGAGACTGTGAACCACATACAATAAAAGTAATATCACAACAAACCCTGGGCACTTCTTTTTCATTCTCATGTCTCATTCTCAGTCTTTAAACATGCTCAGTGTGGTAAACAGTGCTCCCAAGAACTCATGGTTCACTATCAAGTAGTATAAAAACTCAAAGCATATATACAGGACAGAATGATTTTAAGAAAACTTTTAGGACCTAACATGAAAATTATACAAGTCTGGTGCCTGATCTGCAAATCCATGAAAATGGAACTGAACATGGAGCGGCATCACACTGACTAGACAGGTGGACACAAATTCTGACTTTCCAGCTCAACATTGCATTAGTGTTTTAAACAAGAGAACGTACATACTACTGGTGTTATTGAGCAAAAAACTCACATACAGTCCCTGCGGAAGGAAACACCTACCAGCACTTCCCTCCAACATCATCCACAGCTCTGTGAGTGCTCATTCACAGCACAACAGAAGACAAAAATCAGGTTTATCCGAGTATGTCACACTCCCAACTCAGTGCATGATTCCCATGTCTTAGAACCGAACAGTCACCAGCGCTACTGTACCCTGCACTGACACGTGGTCGTGTGGTTTAGGTAGGTTTAGCTAAATGGCTTTTAATAAAAAATGTCTTGCAATCACTCCCATCTCCTGAAGAGTCCTGCAGCTACAGCACAGCTATCAGGGGAACCATTCCCTGAAATCACCTTTGAAAGAATGCCAAGGTTCAAATGAGAAATGAAATCAGCCTGGTTATCACGGACGCACATCGTGGTGCCGAGCCCAGAACGAGAAGTTAAAGGTCTCCAGGAACGAGGCTGGAAGAAATGAATATTTATAAACACCCAGGACAGGACTGAAAAAGCCTTACTTAGGGATAGAAGACAAAAAGAGGGGCAAAAACCTAAAAGCACATCATGATTATACACAGATAGGCTGTTCAATGGGATGTGTCACTGAATGATGATTCCAAGGTTCAGCACTAATAACGTGGAGCTGTTCAGCTGCCTATCATGTGATAAATTAAGTCTGAAAGGGGAGAGATCCACCTATCAAGCTCTTTAACTCGAGAGTATTTTAACATTTCCTTACAGATAACAGAAGAGCATTTCCTATATTCCAATATATTTCCTCAAACTGTAGAACAAGGGTTAGCACACAGAAATCCAAACTCTTAAGGCATGTGTAATCTGACTGATTTGTACAAAACTGTAGTTTTAGAACTTTCTTTCAAGTAATATAATAAAGATCTACTATGACCTAAACAAAACGTTTAATGTCTTCATGGTACAAAAAGAGCTATAAACCTGATTTCAATTTGTTTTCACTACACTCTACTTTTCTACAAATTGTTTCCAAAACCACAGCCTCTTCTGATGTTAATTGAGTGTTCATTTTTGCTTACACTTTAAAAAGTCTTTCTCTCCTGGGAGTCACTTTTATATACAAACAACATAAAGTGACATAGACTGCATGCTGGAGATGATTAAGAGAAGGCAGGGTTAAATGTGCATCTAAAGAAAGTCACAGATGTCACCCACATTATTTCAATACATACTTAAATGAGCACGAGTCAGCACATGCATGCCATTAGTAGCTTAAAGAAATTTGTATTTTCATATTTATGCTGACTGTAGCTCTGAAACGAAAGTAACTGCTGCACCACAGGAGGGTGGACAAGGTTCATTCACAGAACAAAAGGATTCATCTTGAATACATGAAAACTTTTTCAACATTGCTGGATTTCATACATGTAGCTCTATTCTTTCAGTTCTACTGTTATCCAAGGTCGAACATTTGAGCTGTTTTTCCAGGTAAAACTATGTTTGAGAAGATAAATATACAAATAAAACTATCCTTTGGTCACACTGACTATTCCTTTTCCCTAAAAAACGGAGCAGACCAAAAAAAACCACCAGCCACTTAGAATGATAATTCCCAAAGAAGCATCATAACAAAAAAAACCCCAAAACCATACAAAGTACATGATTTCAGACATTACCCCACAGAGTGAACTGGGGATTGCTTGAATATCACTGAAAAAAGATGCAGAAACTGCAGCAAAAGAACATCTGGACAAATAGAACACAGGGAAAACAGGTGATGCTTTTTAGGGGACATTTACTTTCCAAGACCAGCAGCCTTCTCTGAAGGCACAAAGCCAGCATGTCAATCTTGGTAATTCTGTTACGATGTAGCTGAACTTCCAAGAAAAAAAAAACTCAAGTTCCATTACCTAAACTTGATAAAGATATCAGCATAAATATAAAGTGTCTCTCCTGAAGTCTTAAGAAGTGAAGAGAGAGTGAAGCGAAGATAAAGGCCAGAAACTGCAGACTTTTATAACAGAAGAGACTCCAAGTGTGGGTCCCAGACAATTCCTGATGTCTAATCCCAGAAGGAGAAAACAGGTAAACAGCAAGGGTATGAGTCTGCAGAGTTACCAGTGTCTGCTAAGAGTTTAAGCACAAGGCCAGGCTTTGGTTAATGAAGTCAGGACTTTGCAAAACTGAGTTTCTGGGACACAAAACAGAAGTAAAAATTTAAATCACGTGGTGAAAATGAATCCCAAGTATTCCCACACAAGAATGGGCTATACTTTGAGTTTCAATCTGAAAATACCTGCTCAAAATATTTGCTAAAAGTGGAAATGGTGCTAGAACTTAATAAAAAGGAAATAGAAATGTAGAAACATTAGAAGAGACTTAAGACCCTGGATGAGACCACTCTGCACTCAGTTTTGATACTCTGTAGGTCAAATATACCAAAGAAAAGAAGAGGATAATGTACTGGAAATAGTTCCAAGCAAGTCCTCTCCCCAGAATGGAGGATATCCAAGTACCTACTTTCAGAAAATAACAGTTAAACGGTAGAAAGAGCCTCTCCTTGCACAAAACCAAGACAATCACATTTATTGTGCAAACACAGTCTCCATATTAGTGCCTACCATCTCCCTACTGTCCAAAAAACATTGCACATCCAACAGTCCAGCTGTTACAACTTAACAAACCAGACAACAGCCCCAGCAGATCCAGATGTGCAGAAAGAATCAGCAGTAAAACCAAAGAAGTAAGGCAGGCACATAAATGAATGATTCTGTTCAAGACTTTTCATGTCTCTGTTGGGTGAAATCCACACCGTTTTAGCTCATTCACTATCAACACAAAGCTCAAGTGGAATCAGCTGCATGCTACATCCCAATCCCAGTGGCTGAACATTTACTTACTCCTGGTTCTACTTGAGTTCTATCTGCAATGTCAATATGGACAACCTCAACACTCTTCCACGTGTTTGGATCTAAATTGTGAACCTGCAAAAAAAAGAAAGAGAAATTATTCCCATGCTGGGAATCACCTTGTGCAGTACATGTGTGTGCCAGGGAGTTTTTCAGGATGCTGTAAAGGCAGCATTCCCCAAACCTACCCTTTCTTCCTCTGCCTTTCTCAGAGGGAATGATCTCCACAATTACAGTTTAATTCACTCACTAATCAATTTTAAACCAGCACAAAGCCTTCACTTCTTGTGCATTCAGGAAACCTGGATTTAAGATTAAGCTGTATTCATCTGTCACATTTGTTAGCGCTAATGAAATCAAGCTCTAATTAGAACCATTACCCATTCCATAATCTGCATGAACTTCTCGAGCTAGAAAGAAGTTGTAAAAATTCCAGTTGCAAATATGCAGATTCCAATAACCTGACTGATCTCGTAGGTTCCCTGAATCATAGGACTGCCTTGAAGGTGGACCAGGTGTAGTCTGAGAGTGTGTAAAGGTCTGAGGATGGAATCAGCTCCACACCTGTGGTCTGTCCAGCACACCTCAACTCAGTTACAGCCAGCAGAGTTGTCCAAGAACAATCCCCCTTCAGTGTAGCACACCGAGAGCTACAGCTCACCCAAGCACTGGAAACAGACTGACAGCTAGTCCTCTCTGGATGGTTTACAAATGTTTTCAAAGATCAAAATTTTCCTGAAGTGACACGTGAACCAAATTGACTGTCTGGGAAGGAAAACAAGAACATCGCCAGCTGGGGCAATTTACAGAGGCAGCTCCAATATGTAACTACAGAGTGTACACAGATCAACCCCACTGGTCTTGTGAAACCTGTTGTAAAACCTGCTTTCAAATAAACTTGTCAGCCTAACTATCAGTAGCATGTTTAAGGTAAAAGAACATGAAATAAAAAAAGGACTTGCTGAAAAGCTATTTAAGTATCTGCATGAGAATCAAGCATCTCTATTGACCTCTAAACATAAAAACCAAACTCCTTCTCCTGTCCTTGGATCTCCTTAGATGAGACAGAGTGACCACCTTCAAGGACCTGAATAATGCTTTTCTTGCTTTACTCACTGGTCAGGCACTGACTTTATGCAGTAATTATCCACCATTACCAGGTACAAAATACTTTATCTGTACTAACGGTACAATTGCACTAAGGCTTGGTATCCAAACCCCAACTCACGTTCTCTGTTGTTCCCAAATCTGGTTTATGCCAGGTCTCAATTTTTATGAAGAAGTCATCTTTCATGTATTCATTCTGTAAGAATTAAAAGCAAAAAGCACAAGTCTGATTACACTTCTCTGCTCTTCGTTTAGATAAATGGTATCTACATACAAGCCACTACTAATCCCTAGCAATACAATCTATTTAAATTAGCAGAGAAACAGCCCCCTTACCTACACACAGAAAGAGGTACATGATAATCTTAAACTAGAGCAGTGAGTACTAAATTAAAACCAGTCGTGTTTAAGAAATCCAGCTCTACCTGTGCACACCAATAGAAATAACCCTGCCATTTGCTGTCCTGCTTCCTCAGCCCTAAAGCTCTTTATCTCTGTGTTCAAGTAATTTTCAAATTATTAATCCTGCAGTTAGATGTCAGTGTACAGCACAACTAGAATCATAAAGCTGGATCATAACGGGCCAGCTGCCACCAAACTGTAGGTCTAAAGACAATGACAGAGCCCTGCTGATCCCAGAAGTCAGAGGGCACACACCTGTGAGCACAGGTATGGTGAGTCAAGCTCAACAGCTCAAACTCACTTGTTACTCCTCGTGTCACATCCACCTGGTAACAATCTAAACCATGTTTGCAAGTGAGCAGATAAAGGAGTTTAGCATTTAATTTAGAAGTTTTCATTAAACAGATCCCCAAAACACGTAAAATGGCATTAAAATCTTAACGATGTGCCTGCCATGCATCTTAAAAAAATAAACCCAAATCCTGAGCTGTGCTGATCCATTTAGATTCCCAGTTACCCCACTTTAACTGAGGCAGGAATTCACTTTACAGCCATGGCATTTCAGACAGGTAGGGACTGATTCCATTTCACTGCTCTTCCTGCATTCAGGAGTGTAGAAGCCTCTGATATGTTGCTTTTCCCCTCTCACTTTTTTTAGCATTATGTCTTACCAGGATAGACATGCATCTGTAATGGTAATTAAAGGCATAAAAGAAGACGTAGAAAATGAAATAATTCCTCTGACAAATTACAGTTCTAATTATAGCCATGTGCAGACAAATAAACTAACAGGGAGCTCTACACCAGGAGTCCTGACAGGGCACATATGACAGGCTGGAGCCAGGCAATTGTAGTGGTAGTAACAGACAAAATATATCTCAAAAAACCCCAATACATGACTGGTAGGATTTCAAATACTCACTGTCACAACTGGTGTCGTTGGAAACACGTGCCATGAAAAGGAAAAGAAAACACAGAGCATTATTAGATACAATTGTTTCTGAAAGGTTTCACACGTCACAGCACCAACACCAGAACACACACGGGGGAGACTCACTTGTTCTACAGTAGGGATACGCATTCCAGGCCTTCTCATGGAACACCAGGGAGCCTTCTGGAGCAATCATCCTTACAAACCCAGGGACTTTACTGGGAAAACAAACATGGACAACGTGTTTAAAATTCTGCCAGCTGAAATTCCTCATTGGTTTCTTCCACTCCAATAAGAAAGGCACATTCTACCCAAGCATTTGAGGGGTTATGATGTACGGTGTCACCTGCAGTGAAATACACAGGAACTTCAAAAACCTTCCTGATCACGACACAATTAAGGAAAAAATGGGAAAGGTAATAATGAGGTAATTGAGAGTGAGCTGTGTGATCACGATGAAAGCTCCACTATCCTTCCTCTTGCAGAGCAGCAAAGACACCTGCTGAGGAAGAGCACCGCACAGAGCTCTCACCTGGCAAGCAGCTCCTGACCTGCAGCAGGAACCTTATGTCCCACTCATCTCTGACTCCAGTCTAGAGCAAGCAAACACAATTCTTTCAGCTGTCCCAGACGAGTATCCCGCATATTTAAAATCCACCGCATTTCACATTTTCCCACTCACCAGAGCACTCATGCACAATTCAGCAAATTACGAAGTGGCAGGAAAACGCAGACAAGTGTCCCAGAACAGCAAACAGTGGAAGGCTACCCTCACCTTTAAACATTCCTTGCTCAATACCAAGGGACCATAACACGTGTCAAGGCTTTTCTCACCTCTTTAAGTGATAGATTTTGTGAGTATATTGTCCCTTCTCGCCATCCTTTTCATAAGGCTCGTTTTTTAAGACCTGAATTCCTTCCCCACCTCCTGTTTCGTTTTTGCTGGCTTCTGCCACAGAATAAAGTTGCCCAACTTGATACTGAAAAGGAAAGAGAAGTCAAATGTAAGCACTGAAGTTGGCCAAAACTTTTAACACATTAAAAAAAAATTAGCTGTTTCCTGTGAAAATTGGGTGGCACAAAAAAGATTATCAGCAAAGTAAAATACACCACATAAAAGATATTTAGTAAACTCTGACAACTTTTTTGCAAACACGTACCTACAGCTCACGAACACCAGGTCTGCACCCAGGTTGCTCCAAAACAACCCAACACTTTGGTGCACACCGTAATTGTCATGCTTCGTTTTTCCTGTCCTAAGAGCAAAGCGTATTTGTCGCTCTTTGCTGCATCAAGAAATACCAATTTTGAGTTTACAGATTTTGAGATGACCAATTTCCAGCTCTGAGCCTTCCCAATTCACACTTTCAACCAACTAAATACTGCCCTTCCAGGACCCAGGACACGCACACTGCAGAGCAAGTGTAATGTTCCCCTCAGAAGCACGTTCGATGCCCTGTCGTGACAGACGTCCTACCACGACTCTCATTTAAATGTACCTCAGTGCCATTTGAACTGCTGGCTTCAGATCTGGGAAGCCAATTCCTACACCCGTGACTTCAGGAAAAGGCTTG
The DNA here is from genome assembly GCA_013397725.1 of Rhagologus leucostigma. NCBI lineage: Eukaryota > Metazoa > Chordata > Aves > Passeriformes > Rhagologus > Rhagologus leucostigma. The sequence goes on from VZTD01003968.1 coordinate 25,048, forward strand.
GAGTCCCTCAGTGCCGGATCAGCAGTAAAGTGCTGCCCCAGGGCACAACTGCACTGGTGGCAGTGGAGGGCTCAGAACACCTCAAGGCTCTGTGCTGCATTTGCTTCCTTGGAAATTCCTTGATCAGAACAGGGCTCACACCTGTGTCACTCATCTCTGTCAGGCAGGGTAGCCACAGCACAGGGAACGTTTGGACCCAGGCTGGTCAGATTTCTGACACAAAATCCCCTCCCACCCCTCAGCCTGAATAAAGCAGGGAGGATCAGAACATACCTCTTGCACTGAGCAAGGTAAAACCACTCGGCTGAAAGAGGAAAAAGAGAAAATTCAATAAAATGAATCATTACACTTCACTTGCAGATAACAGATATAACACAGACATTCAAGAACGAAGTGTCAAAAGGAGCCTATTCGAGTTTTCTCTTCAGAAGTCCCTGTGATGAGGAGGCTTTGGACATAATGCAACAAACCCAAGTGAAGTTCAATGCCAGATACGTTACAAAAAGAAAAACAAGGGGTGGAAGATGGCAGAAGCTGCACAAAAGAGCCAGGAAATCTGGGATCTACTTCCAGCTCTGTCATAATAACTTTGCGTTATGCTAAATTTGTTTATAAACTTTTGAACCTACACATTACCTTTACTACCACTGAAGCTACAGTTACTGGATTTTGAAGTCATTAGCAGCCAAAAGTCGGGACAGAGAAACAAACCAGCTTGTAGCTTGCTGGCAGGAGCCCCCACGGGAAAGATCTACCCAGTGGCGTGGAGCTCCCGGTGTCACCAGAACAGGGAACCGGGAGCGGGGAAGGGCTCCCCGCTGTCACCACTGCCATCCGAGCTGCTTTCTAAGGAAAAAGGGGAGAAATCACCCGGGACCCGGCGCGGCCCGTGCGCTCCGCGGGGACCCGCGGCCCCGCCGCCCGGGCACGACATGACCCGAGGGATGGAGCTCGAGGAGCTGCCGGTGCGGGGCCGCGGCTCTCTCGCTCGGGGCA